>BQNB010001777.1:75224-133776 GCA_026074375.1 Tanacetum coccineum | reverse complement strand
CCTTGTCATGGAATTTGAATGAGAGACTTAATGACTCTTGGAGATGGAGGTTTGGTTTTATAAAGACCTTTACTTGGAACACTCACCGACAAATGGTCAAGAGACCACATTTCGGTGGTGGAGGCTTGACCTTTGAATGGAAATTTTAGAATTTGACCGAATTCCTTAAGAGTGAGCGAGAATGGCTTATTTTGAATGACAAAGTTGACAACGAATTGACTGTTAGGATTGTTGGTAAAGGTGAGTTGACAATAGAATTCAAGAACAAATTGAGGTACAATTTGTTTATTAATGTCTAACAAGCAATCAAAGCCGATTGACTCAAACTTAGCACGAATGTGACTCATATTTTCAAAGTTTGGACTTACAACCCTTCCCTCTTGAAAATATCATTTTTTTAGATTTGCCATTGTGTTTAGCAAAGGTTGATTGAATTCATTTGATATTAAGGGTATGTAGTTTCTTGTCTTTTGATGATCTAGGCCGGTAGCTCGAGACATTGTTACCTAGAAAATCATGAACATGCTCATATATTAATCATTAATACTTGTTTTTATGTTTTGAGTTCGTGCCTAGTGTGTGCCTATATGCAACAAATGTGGAGCAAAGATTAACTCGACCTAGTATAAAATTCTAAGAGTTAATCCAAACGCTCCTTAGTTTGATTTTGCTCAACCAAACAAGTCGAAAAATACATATGAATTATGTATCTCTAAATTTGTTCATGAGATCATTATGCATGTGTTTGAAAACGTTTTTAGGTTGTATTGACAATGCATAACAACAACTTTATTGTGCATATGAGGTGCATAAATGGTGGTGTTAAACCCTATCACCTCTAACTTGCTCCGTTTAACTTGCTCCAGGCATGTTTCAGTCATCATCGCAATCACTTTACATTCCAAGCAACATATCTCGATTGTGCAGATGAAGCAATTGATATATGTGAAACAACCTTTAGAGTAGCAGTTCAGGTGAACAAGATAGAGTTGAAGGATATACAAAGTTTCTTAGAAAGAACATTGTTAAATAGTGCTTTTAGATTTTGGCAACATATGAATGAAGAAACAAAAAAGTTAATCTTCGATACAGATAAAATAGTAGCAAATACTATAACAAGAGTCGCAGAGGTAGTTAGAATTGAATTTTGTGGAGAAGGCAATATCATGAGACTAGGGGTGTAAACGATCCGAGCCGAGTCGAGTTTTAGCCTAAACGAGCTAGGCTCGTTTATTAACTACTCGGCTCGAGCTCGAGGCTCATTTAAGATAGTTTACCTTTTTTGTACTCTTACAGTTAAATAACTTTGAGGCTTAAGATGCTTGTATAAAAGATCGAGCTCATTTACAATTATAAAAAAATCTAGTTGTTTCTTATGGTAAATAAAGTATATAAACTTATAAGCTATCAACATATTATTGTTTAAAATATCACGGTTTAATAATATCTAAAGATTAACTAAGTTTTAAAATAGGGTGGGGCTTTGCTTATATAGAGTTTTTTCTCTTTGAAGTTTTCCTCTTCTAGCGATGTGGGATAAGTCTACTAACCATGTCCTTTTTATAATTTAATTTCTCTTGTTCTTTTCATATTTCAAACTCTATTCTTATTTTATTTTTTTCTTAGTATTTCTAGTTAGCAAATAAAAAATGATTAAACTTTTATATATTTTTTATTTTAAAACAAAATTGAGATTGTTTGTTGCAATAGTTAATATCAAACTGAGTTTAAATTTTATTTAAGAATGTATAAAGTTTTTTTATTTATAATGCTATAAGGATGTGCTTTTCATGATTTCAAACACGTATAAGAAATAAACAAAGCAAACACCCACTTAGCCATTAATCAGTATTTATGGTAATATTCTCAAACCATGTGTTTGTTAGAGACGTCAGACACAAGGCTACATAAAATCAAATGAAACTAAAAAATTATGATTATATGAATTAGGAAAGCCTAGTATAATAACATCGACTTAAAGTTATAATAAAATATGGAGTAAGATTAAGCACCTTAGAGATAAGCAATTGAGATTTTTTTTTATCTAATTTAAACTTTTTGCGATGTTGTTAAACATCAATTGTTATTGTTTTAGTAGTGTGTAACGTTTCTTTTGTGTTCTTTGTATATGCTTTTGTAAGCTTACTATAAATTTGTTAACTAAACCTATAGTATCAAGTGTCATGTCATTTCATATACATTACCTCATATTAGCGTATGTTTTTGATAAACTATATACATTAGACATCAAAGTTAAGTAACATTGTATATCGCTTGAGATGTGCTATTGTAAACTCCCGTATAAAAGGTCACCACTTATTTTAACTCCTATATTAATTTTATAAATTTACATTTTCAAAAATTTAGTTAAAATCAAAAATTTTGGATTCTAGCGAGTTTTGGATTGTAAGTCACTTGTTATCGATCGAGAAGCTGATGGATGGGTAATTATAGCCCCGTAAATTTTATAAGAGGCATTTCAGTTGAATATATTATCACCGACCTATTTTGGATGTGACGTGTTTTAAATTATTTGTTTCGCGAAATTTAAGCGTCGTACCGTACATTGAATAATTATTCGTTTTAACAAACGAGAAACCGTGAATTTTTATTTTATTCTCGAGAGCGTGAAAAATTTATATTTTATTTTCATTTTTGTAATTTTAAACTTCTCCCGTTGGTTGCCGAAAATTAGACTAAAAACAGTGTTTTTATAAAAATTACCAAACCGGGCTAGCTTTTGGGCCCGAAAATCTATTAAATACTAAGTTAATAAAAATCGGTCCAATCCCCCTCCCTTTTTCTTTTTCAGCCGAACCCAACAACACCATATTTATAGATATGTGTAACTCATTTTTTCACATTACTTATTTATAAACACAACCACATATTTTTGGCAAATAAAACTTCCCTACTTATTTCTTTTAAATAAACCAAACACAATCATTATGCACCTCCTCATCTTATTTGTCCAAAAACCCAAGCCCAATCAAACCATACCTATTTGTTCTCCTTTGCATGCAAATACCTTATATAGTACACAAACCTTTCACAACTTTTTATAAACCATCATCATTTCCACATTTTTCCATACATGCAAATCTAGTCATTTCCCCTAGTTCAAAAATTTGAAAAGATCCTACTCTAAAACCATGCACTACTTTTATACACACACACACACTCAAACTCTATATCTTTTTTTTTCTCTACAAACCAAACATCATCATTGTTTCTTCTCCCATTTTATTCGGCCAAACTCAAACACCCAATCAACCTTGCCTATTTTCTCTCCAATGCATGTGTATACCTTATTTTTCACTCCACCATTCTTTAAAATTCACAAGATATCTCATAGATATCAAACACACTCAAAAACACCATGGAAGGGTTTTCATGATTCTTGATTTTTAGGGTTTCTCATCAATTGAAGGGTTTGTCTTGGGGTCTTAAAGATTCGGCAACCATAAGGTGTAGGGAGAAGTGTTTGTGTTCTTGATAAATTATCCATTCTAAAATCATTGTGAGCTCTCTAATTTTCTTATTTTGATTATGGTTAAATCTTGGTTTTTCATATTTTTGATTTGTTATTTTATTAAACATGTATGAATAGGTTTAATTGGTTTTGATTTCTTTGATGAACATTATATTTTGATCTATAAAAGTCATGTATATGTATAAGGGATATGTTAAAATGATGTATAGTGGCATTGCATAAGGTTGATTGGTGATTTAAATAAGTTTTGGATTGATTTAATTGTGATTTGTGAAGACAGTTTTAGGGCAGTAGCAAAAACGTATCATAACTTTAAAAATATGGCTTGGGGTCTGTGATTAAATTACATAGGTAGATAGGTATATGTCTCAGCTCTATGGGATAGTTGGATGCTCAACCAATTGTTCCGGACGAGTGAGATATGGCCAAAATACGAAACAAGGTCAAATCTGAACCATCGATTAGGATGCGTGTTTTTCTACAGATTATTGAACTAAAGGTTGGGTTTTTAAAACATGGACTTATACTAGACATCATAGGGAAGCTCCAGCACTTGGCCTCACGTTCGTTACTATTATAGATTTTGATTTATGATCATTTTCGTAAAAGTGAATATTTTGGCTAACATTCTGTTTTGATAGTCTGTCATTAAAATAGCAATTCCCATTGATTGGTAAAAGTTTAGATTGATTGGGTTAATTTTCTGGAAACTAGATTCAAATAGCTTTCCATGAGCGAAAACCTCATATTCACAGCCCTTACGGATTAATAGTTATGCTTTCTTAAAAACTGGTCAAATCAGAAACTCAAGTTTTACGTCTTTTCTAATAACATATAAAGTACACAATTATAATAATAAGATAAAAATTAATATATAAAACTTAGTATATGTTTAATTACTTATAAACTCAGGTTATTAGGCATATTTTGGAATAAAACCATTAGTTAAGTCAAGGTGCAACGCCACGCATATATCTAAGAAACATATCCCATAGTTGTTAAATTTTCTTACGTATTGTTTTTACTTTTATATCTTACTAAGTCGAGTCACTCCTATAGGTTGTCGGTGATTGTTGGTGATATCTCTCGATCTATATACTCAGCTCCTCGATCTTCGTCGTTTACTTGACTTACGGTGAGTTCATAGCCTCGCTTTTCAAGTATTTTTCTTAAACCCCGCGAGGGAGATGCATGCTAGTTTTTATAAAACGAACACAAGTAGGTTTTTCTCCTATGATTGGACCCGTATGTGAATATATGTTGTTGCTTGAGTAGCTTTCGTCATAAGACCCCAATCGTGAGCCGTCAACTACCTATGATGGGTAGCCGCTCATACAATTAATAGCGCTATGGGCTTGACAACCCGGTTCGGTTTTTGGGAAGTTTGCATCCGAAAAGTGAGCACTCCCAATGTACGGACATATTGTATGGAGATTTAAGTAGGTATCTGACGAAATACCTAGCCTGGGGGCATTCATTGTATTATTAATTGTTTATGGAATTCGTCAATGGGATCGGTGTCGCGAGCTCAATGCAACTGTTGGTTATTAGCTTGTCTGATCAACAAGTCTATATGATGCTTATGAATATTATAATGCTTGTGTTCAACCCTCTTTCTACTGTTTATTACTTATAAAACCTATGAATTCACTCAACCTCGTGTTGACTTTTTAGCATGTTTCATCTCAGGTAATTGAAGTCTGGAGACTTGGAGGCAATAAAGAGGAGGATTCGCGCTAACATTTTGTGCATTACTTTAAAAATCCATTCCTTAACAAAAACTTAATTTAGTTTGTTAAAATCAAACTTGTTTTATGTATGGTAACGATCTCTTGGGACTACGCTTTGAACTATGATATAATGGAATGGAATGGTTGTTTTGTTTTTAAAACGTCTCATTGAGTCGTTCTTTATATCTTATGACTATTGTACTATTATTTAACCCAACAATTGTTGGTCGGCTTCTCTGCGTGCTAATTTTAGACGGTGATTAAATTCCTGAAGATACAGTTGATCATATGGAAACAGAGAATGCTCATAATGAAGGGAGGACAAAAGAAATGGTGGATGAAGACAAGGAGATTGATGAGAGAATACTTAGTACTGAAGATATACTTTGTGCTGACAAGGTGGGCGTTAGTACTGAAAATGGAGATAGTTAGTACTAACAACCAATAGTTAGTAACTGACGGATCCAAATGTTAGTACTGTCAGGCAAATTGAATGTACTGATGAACAATTAAGGTACTAAAGTGAAAAATGAATGGTACTGAAGAGGCACATTGAAGGCGTATAAAGGAAAAATAAAGGTACTGAAGGAGCACATTGAGGTACTGAAGAGCAAGTTGAAAGTACTGATGGGCATAAGAAAGGTACTGAAGAAGAAATTGCTACTCAAGCCACTCAAACATCCACCCAAACCCCCACTTCTATAATCTTTGGAGATGATGAAACAATAGCTAAGGTTCTTCTCAATATGAGTCAAGCCAAGGCAGCTTCTAGAGAAAAAGGAGTAATAGAAAGGTGTAGAGTTGAAGGATATTGAAGAACCTGACAGACCTAAGCCCACCTCTACAGGATCACTTCTAACATTAAAGCCTCTTCCAAAAATTGATCCAAAAGACAAAGGAAAGAAGAAAATTGAAGAGGAGGATGAATCTGAAAGTGAATATTACGTATTTCTCTGAGGCTGAGAAAGGAGTTTAAACAGTGAACTGATGAAGAGATGGCTAGGAAAATGCAAGAAGAGTGGGAAGGTGAAGAGGAAAGAAACAGAATAGCTGAAGAAAAAGCTGCTAATGAAGCTCTTATAAGAAACTTTGATGATATAAAGGCAAGGATTGAGGCAGATAGACTTCTTGCTGAGAAGCTTCAAGAACAAGAAAGGAAGCATTTACCGCTTTTTGAAGAAGAGCAAAGTTATTCATGACACATAGTTGCTCAAAGAAAATTTCTTGCTCAACAGAGATCAGAAGCCATCAGGAACAGACCACCAACCAAGAATCAACTGAGAAATCAAATGATGACCTACTTGAAGCATGTAGGAAACTTCAAGCATGCTGAATTGAAAAATCAAAGAAGTTTGAGGAAATACAAGCTCTGTATGAGAAGATTAAGAGGTCAGATGAAGATTTTATTCTGTATTGAGGTATGCGAAGTTGAAAGATGATCAAAAAGGATAAATGAGAAAGGTGTTGATTCCTTCTAAAAGTAAAGTAGAAGTAAAGGAGGAAAGTAAAGAAGAAAGTAGAAGGAAAGTAAAGAGAATGAGAAGTACTTATATGAGAAAAACTTGTACTAAGAAAAGAAAGGGAGGTTCATATCAAATTGATTGCAAAGAAAAAGGCATGAAAATAATCTGATGTTGACAGTGAGGTTATATTGATCAAAATAATACCTAATAGATTGTTTACATTTGAAAAGTATCTTAGACAGTGATGAATAATGGAAGAAGAAATCAGTTATTGCTAGATTGAACAAGGTATCATCACCAGATGGAGATTATCTTGTTATCTACAGAGCCAATGGGAATTTTAGGGCATTCAACTATCTCATGGAGGTACTTCATATCTTTGATAGATAAGATATATTTCATTTGTATGACTTGATAAGGGATCAGTTCTCAGACGGTTACATTAGATGGATTTGAATTGAATTCTTTGGGGAGACTTGAAGAGATAATGGATGGAATCCTCAATGAGAAGGGACTTGAACAAAGTAACTTCTGAGTGGTCAAAAGATTGGAAGATAATCACATGGAGGTTGTATGAATCATGAGGGTGTCTGCATTACTAGAGTTTGGGATGGAATAGTTATTCATATGTTGGTTGAAAGAAGATATCCTCTCTCAAAAGATTTGGTGCAAAAGATGCTTGATCTTGGTTTGGAAGTTGAAAGAGAAAGTTCTGTTGCTCTTGATTTAATAAGGTTTATTAAGCAACAGATAAATGAAGAATAAGATTGATGGGATTGAGAAGGGTTTGAAGTTGGCTCAACTCACACAAACAAATGGTCATCAGTTCCCAATGCTTAACAGGGCATTACGAACTGGCTTGTCATAGCAAAACGGCTTGTGGTAAAGACTTCTCAAATCCATCATGGTTGACAAGTTACAAATAATTGTAAGGTTCTCAAACTCACCACTTGCTTCATGGTGAAGAGTTGGCTAGGTCCATGATCAAACAGTTCATGTGTTTTCAAGGACTAATCACAAATATGTTGATAGCTGATAGTTATGCGAAAACTATATGGTTTATCACAAAATGCACAATGTTATTAAATGAAGATTGGCTTAGTCCAAAACCAAACAGTATTTGTAAAGACAAATTCTATTCCTCCCGTTGACATGGTTGACTGCTTACCAATAAACTGTATGGTAATTACTCACATTTTTTAAAATTAAGGAGTTAACTATCAAGTGCAAACGGCTACTGGTAAAGGACATCAAATCCGTTAATGGCTGGTTGTTTCCTAAAACTATAAGCCAACCTTAGTTGGATAGTGCTGAAATGATGTTTGCTGTGTAGCTGAGAAGACAAAAGTTGCTGCGAAGAAGTGATAGAGTTTAAAAGATCAAGAAATGTCATGAGTGTTTGGATCACATCCTCTATGCATTAAAGAAGTTGAAGAAACATGAAGTTAAAAGAGTTCAACATTCATGTTTAAGGGAGGATTGTTAGGATTTATGTTTTCCTAAGTTAGTACCGACAGTACAAATAGTTAGTACTGATAGTTATAGTTAGTACCGACAGTACAAAATGTAAGTACTGATCGAATAGTTAGTACTGTTAGTAGATAATAGTTAGTACGTTTATGACGTTATGTATGAGATCATTTAGGAAAAGATTATGTGTTATCTGGTTGCGATTTGTTTAAGAATGTTAGGGTTTATCCTTAGTCTTAAAAGGATCCCTTTTGGCATAGTTAGAGATACTGGACCTAAGAAATCTCTTAGCAATATCATTATCTCTAATAGGTTAGCATCTGTAATTCGTTCAAAGCAGATTAATAGTAGTTTTTATTTAAGTTCTACATGTGTTTTCTTAGTACTTGTGTTAAGATTCCGCATTAACACATAGTATTCATAATCAGTGTTTCTATATAGTCAGTTGTATTTATACATCTTGGCTATCATCGTTAATAGGCTGCAGAGATCTATTCGTTTTGGGACTCACATATACAAAGTATGAAAATTCACTTTCGTCCTACTCGTTTTTTATTTTTTTTATTTATTACTAGTACCTATTTAGCATACGAACTTAATCCTTACCTGGATTTGGTGTCGAACTAGAGGACGCCACAACACCATCACTGCCGTTTTAGGACACGTCTGTCCCAACATTCTCTGAATCACCTTCATTCCTTCCTTTCTGAATTGATTACCGAACCAGTACCCTTGTGAATGTACGGGCAGCATGAACAACATTAACGTGTTTAAACCTAGACCAACAAACCTTTCTTATCTACAGATAAACCTTTCTTCTCCTTTACACCCCTCCATACCCTATTCCCTTTTCTGACTAAAAAATCCGCTCCATACTCAATGTAATTAAACCAACAAAAAGTAATACGTCAAAACCAGAATATCAATGACAAGAAGAAACATATGTCTAAATCTTCAATAATGAAAACCTTAAAGTTTAGGGTTGGAATCGAGCGTATAAAACCCTCAACCAGGTGATTATGTATATAGATCAATGCAATGAAATCAATATAACCAGAGAACCTTATTAAACAATTAAGAGACACGATAAAACGAAAAACTCATAGAGAAAATTGATGGAAACACTAAACCTAAAAGAATAACCCTAAGCATAATTTTAGTTCCAATGATAGATCTATTCAGCCTTTTCAGTAGGGGTTGCGTAGATGTATTGTATAAATACAATCAGTCTATCAAGAGAGGCTCTAAAATATGATCCAACTAGTGTCTAAGCGGATATAACACAAGGTGCTTAAGGAAGAACAATAATTATAAGGACTAAGATCGTTTCTAATAATTGGATTTCATAAATATTTGAAATGTGTTCTGAAGGTGTTCATTTACTATGCCCATTGGGACCTTTTATACTTGTAGGAAACCTCAATAGCTTAATTAATAACATGCAGGCGAGTAGATTATAAATACGCGTATTATAAAAAGATATGCATATCACTTCCTAATATAACTCATGCATATCATAACTAACTATTACATTTGAACTACCCGGACTAACTATAACATTACCCATTAGTAACCTTATTGTACCTTGCTAGTACTATGACAATATTACTCTACCAGGAGTAACTAATATGCTACCAGTAGTAATGACTATATCTACTAGTAGTAACTATGAATACAATATTCCTAACAATCCTCCCCTAAACTTGAATTTGACTTACTTAAGTTCAAGTTTCAATGATAGAGCTTCGTCTTGAGCACCATGAGGATTGAAGTAGTCATTCTGCACCATCTAAAACTGAAATATAACCTTGAGCATCCAAAACAGCTTGTGCAGTTAACATTAAGCAGCAATAAGTCACCATTAAGCCATTCCACTTGACCTTGTTGAATAATCTTGAAACTATAGGATCAAGTAGAATGGTCTTGTCAGCATCTCATCAGTCTTTAAACAACAATATAGAACCACCACAGCTACATGAATGGATTTGATGAGCCTTTACCAAGTAGCCATTCACTCTTGGGCTAGTCAGTTGGTATGTGTTTAATTACACATACCTTTTACCTTTAAAAACAAGCTAAAATAACCAAAAATGGACTTAAAATGCCAAAAATATGCTTGTTTTGCTAATTGTGTTGTGCAGGAACGAATATCTAAGAAAAGGACGAAAAACAAAGCCAAAACCAAGCACGGAATGGAAAAGCATGGAAAAGACAAAGTCAAGTCGAAGCCAAAGTCCAAAAAGTCAACCAAAGTCAAAGAAATGGTCAGCAGCAAAAAGACAAAGTCAAGTCGAAGCCAAAGTCCAAAAAAATCAACAGTCAAAGTCAAAGCCGACAATGAAGAATACTTAATAGGTCAAACCCGAACCCATTTAATGGGCCGGGAAAGCCCATTAGTATACCTTTTGAAGACCAAATGGGCCCAAGACAAATACAAAAGCCCATTTGTGTGAATTATGAAGACTGTAAAGACCATTGGCCCAAATCCAAGCCCACTCCAAAGATAGGCCCAAAATCAAGCCCAATTGCCTTTTTAATAAACCCACAAGAAACTACAAGGGCTTATATTGCCATTTGATGAAAGTTTGAAAGACAAGGGGTGAATCTGCCAAAGGCAGATTCTTGTATCACAAAAGGACTTAATTTGCAATTGGTTATATATACATGAGGGGGTGTTGTTGTTATTTTTCAAAACTTCATAAAACACAAGGACGAAAATTGCAAGAAACACATACACCTTGAGGGGCCATTTGTGACAAAACCCCAAACCTCACCCTGCATTTTAAAATACTGTATATCTTCCAACACCATTTCCCGCCAAAAACTCCACACCCCTCTTCATATTGGTCACTTTCATACCTTCGTTGACTCCCCACAACCTTCCAAAACCCATTTAACCTAAACCCACCCCCCATATGGTATATTAGTGCCAAGCTTGCAATCCTAAATCCCCCTCATTTGATCAATGGTTGAAATTTCTTTGATTGGGCAACACTCAAAACCAAGGGCCAGGATTGGTTTTGTGTTTATACACTCACAACAAACACAGAACGGGTAAATGTCTCTACAAAGAAGCACAAAGAGATGAGGACAAAGAAAAGAGGCTCCGAAGACCAAAACCCTAGCTATGTTTCTATTAAATCTTTTGTAAGCATTTAGGCAATTAGTGAGTTTTTAGAGAGTCGTTTTTAGTATTTAGTTTAAAAATTTGAATTTTAACTTTTATGTAACTTGTATTTTTTTTATGATTAATGATAATTCAGGTTTTATGTTTTAATTTTTGTTTCAAGTTCTATAAGTTTCTCAAGTCTTTTAAAGCTCACTTTTAGCACACTTTATTATCTGTTTAAAACTACTATACAGAATTAAGAAAAAGAAAACCAGAAACAAAAAGCGAGACTGTGAATTCAAGCTTAGGATGAAATAAGCAGAAAATGTGATGGATATTGGTTTTAGAGTCTCATGGAGAACCCTTTGGTGTTTGGTTATTAAGCTTTGAAAAGCTTAAACTCATTGCCAAAAGCTTGGACAAGTTGTAAGTTCCCTATTTATCTTTTTTACATTTTGCTTATTGCTACAGTAGCTCAGCTTATTTAGTGCTTATTTATGCTTTTTCCTACTTAGTTATCTTATTTATGCTTGTTTATATTGTTATTTGCTTGCTTGAGCTTTTGTTTAAGCTTAAATTGAAAACTGCCTTAGATACCTTGTTTCTACCTATTGCTTATTTGTTTTTTTCAAGTGTAGTGCTTATTGCTTATGCTTTTACTTCGTATTGCTTATTAGTTTATGTGTGATAATTATCTTCAAAAAATTTGAGCTTAAATCAGTTCATAAAAGCTTTTAAATTGTTTTTAAAAAGTCTAAAGGGGTGTTGGTACAAGCTGAAATGGGTCAAAATGGTCATGGTCATGGGTGGTGCCATTTGGCAACTTTGGCCTACCTTGTTTGAGCCATTTTAAGGTCTGGTTTTCCAAGTTTTTACGTCAAAACAGTATCTTTCAAAGTTTTTTATTGTTCTCTCAAACTGTTGAACTTTTAAGAAGTCTCCTGAGATGTATGTGTTAAACTCTTAAAAAACTTGAGTTGAGATTTATGATTTGATGTCCTTTATGGTGTATGTTAAGATCAACTAGCTAAGTCCCTTTTGTCTCTCTTATATTAGCTTAATTCTGTCAACATAAGTTTTGTGTTTTTCAAAAGTTAAAAAAAGCTGATTTTCAAGTTTAAATCTCAGATAGCAAAAATGTTTTTAAGTCCTTGAATCTTTGTGCACAAGTTCATTTTAAGCTACTTTCAATCTGTTTCTCATTACTTTTTTGTTTTGAGCTTATTAAAGTGCTTATTTCTAAGCTCACTTTTTATCAAAAATCTTTTGTAAAACTGCCCTGGTGCTGAACCTTGAATTTCAAAACAGTTTTTCTAGCTTATTTGTTAACTTTAGCCTGAGCTTTTGGCTTTTATAAAAAGCCAATAAGCTCATTTATAAGCTCCATTAGTTTCAAACCTTAGGAGGACCTCTAGGTAGTTTAAAATTAAGCTCAAATTAGGGTCTTGACTGTTTTATTTAGTGTAGTGTAGTAATTAGCTTAATTTCTTTTCCAGCTTATTAGGTGCTTATTAGTTGTTGATTTTAGTCCTTACTTGCTTATTAGATTTGCTTGTTGCTGTGTTTGCTTAGTTCGCCTTTATTTTTGTTATACTTGTTGCTAAAAACCAAATCAAAAAGCCATATTAAGCCTTTAAGCTCATAAGCCCTCTGTCCAAACTTTGAGCCCTTTTTCTAGCTTATTTATAAGCATTCATAAAAAGTTGTAGTTATTTAAAATGGGACACCTTCATTTGCTGTTACATGTTTGTTCATAAAAAGTTTTTAAAAAAAAGTGTTACTGTAGCAAATAAAAAAAGGGTGAGAGTGGGACTCGAACCCCTCCCCTCACGCTCACAACACAACACACTTACCACTCGGCTCCGGTAGGGCTATCCGTTAGCCTCTACATCTTTTATTGTTTTATGCCTTTTTAGGCCATTTAGCTATAAGCCCGTTTAAGCTTATTCTGAGCTTATTTTTAAGCTCATTTTCGAGTTTCTTATTTTTTTAGGACTGTCTTAGCATTAGGTATTTTCTATAATTTTTTCGGATTTTTAAAAATTAGTTTAGTATTTTTTATAATTTAATTTCTTTAAAAGTTTTAAAAATTCATAAAAAATACAAAAATTATCAAAAAAATATTTTTCTTTTTTAGGAAGTTTTCTTTAATCACAGTTTACGTAGGAAAAATATTAAATCTTTTGTAGGATCATTTTTGTAAACTTTGATTTTAAAGCCTCGGGTTCGCGTGCCGGTTTTCGTTTTGACTCGTTTTTAACTCAAATTAACTCCGTTTTCAGTCTAGTCTTTTTCATTCTTCATTATTAGTCCCCTAGAGTAGATTAGAAGTAAAAATTTCTTTGTAGGGTTAATTTTTAAGATTTTAGGTTTTTGACCCCTTGTTCGGGATTCCTGCTCTCGTTTTTCAGTTTAATTTCATAATTTTTAGGTTTTTCTCAATCGTTTTTGCTTGTTATTGATTAATTTAGCTTTCTACACTCTCAAATCATTAATCTCATTCAAACTCCAATTTTCCGACTGTATCGATTTTCAAGCACAACCTCGTTGGGGATAAACGACCCGGGGATATTCCTATACTACTTTTGGGTTTTATTGATTTTTTTAGGATTTATACTTTTATATATTTTTTTATTATATATTATATATATAAGAGGTGTTAGTTTAAAAAGAAAACAATCAATTTTTGGCGCCGTTGCCGGGGAGGCTGTGAAAACGATTATCGTTACGTTTGACAAGTCGTGTTTGAATCTGTGAATATTATCATATAAAAAAAACCCTAAAAGTACAAAAATATTTTCATTTTCTTTTTAGTATAATTATCATTTAAAGAAAAACTAAAAAAAAAACAAAAAATATAAAAACATTGTCCATAAAAAGAAATAAAATTCACAAATTGGTAAAAATACCAAAATATAATATTCTCAATTGAGGTATTATCATAATAACTTCCGGTGAACTTGTTGGTTCCCAACTCGAACAAAAGATTTAAAAACTTGCCTTTTGTGTCACTTGCGAGGTACGGTTCACCTTTTAAAAGATAAACAAACTCTAAGAGGGGTATAAGGCGGGTTGTTCCTAGGAACTACGACCCTAAAGGAAAAAGGTTTTTAATAGCTTCGCGCTTTCCTATTCCTCCGCTCCTTTGTGCGTTTTTCTTTTCGAAGAGTTACCGAGAAGCTTGTCGATTATTAGGTTTAAGTTGTCTTGTTGGTTGTCCGTTATTAAAATAAATTGTGAATTTACTTTTGATAAACCAAAAAGAAAAAAAATTAGTGTAAATTTTCCTTTTTAGTGTATGCACACTCGTTCCCAATCTCGTAATCTTCATCATCAACAACACCAGGCCCCACCACCTGTTGTTGAACCTTTTAATCTCGAAGAACCGATTGAAAATCCAGATCCCCTAGCTCCGATGGATGATACCCGGACTATGGCTCAATTGCTCGAAGCACCCACCGCGGGTTACGGGGATCGCCATCTGTTGTGCTCGGAACACGCGGACAAACTTTTTGAGCTTGTAAGCACGAGTCTGATTAACCTCGTTCAAAACAAGCAATTCTTTGGACATGACAAATTGAGATCTCATGCCCACATCCGATATTCAAAAAGATCACTTCTACGATGAAGTTCACGAACTTCCCGAGTTCGTCGGTAAGATTATGCTTTTCCCATTTTCCCTCGAAGGGGCAACCCGGATTTGGCTTGAGAAAGAACCCCCTCGATCGATTCAAACATGGGATGATCTTGTTTCGAAATTCATCAACAATTTTTCCTCCGGTCCTTAAAAACTACCAATCTTCGAAATGAATTCACGGAGTTTTCACCATAAGATTTGATGAGACGTTTTTATGAAGCATGGGGGACCGATTTATACGATAATCTTTCGGGCATGTCCCACATCATGGATTTTCAGAATTGCATCAACTCGATACATTTTATAATGCCTTGAACTCTAATGATCAAGATTCGTTAAATTCCGCCGCGAGTGGCAACTTTTTGGATAAAATGCCTCGTGATTGCCTAAGAATCATTGAAAGCAAATCCAAAGTTCGTAATTCATCGTAACAAACAGGTTGTGGCTGCCAAAGTGAGTTCGAGCAATCCACCCACGGAATTCTTCTGACGTTGCTTTTTGAGTCTGAAAGACTTGGTGAAAGCCTTCTTCTTGATAAGAAAAATCAATCTCCCGCTCCTACTCCCGTAAAAGCGGTTGAGGAAAGTTGTGTTACTTGCGGTGGTGCTCATTCCTATCAAACTTGTCCAGCCACCACTGGCAATGTTTATCGATATAATATTCAAGAATATGTCTCTCAAGCAGCCGCAGCTAACTACAACCAAGGAAACATCGGTTATCGAGCCCCGATTGAAATCAAATACGATCCTCCGGTTTTCTCCCGTTTAAAACAGATCATATTGTGGCAAAATCAAGGAAAACAATACTGAATCGTTAAAACAAAAACAGAGGGAATTTCAACTCAAGCTTCAGCTTACATCCCCAGTTACAGAAGGCCAAATTATCGACCTCATGGTTGTTCAACCCTCCTGCTTATCAATGCTTCCCGCCTATCAAGCTCCACTCCTAGATTCAAGGTTGTAATCAAAGGTAGATTTCCAAGCCTTACGTTTAAAGCCTAATGATGCTGTACGATGATGGAAACATGCATACTCAGGTCAAACATTGCAAAATCAATGACAATCTCACGGAAAATGCTTTCCCAAAATTTGTTCACTTCCATCTACGCCTCTACTTCGGGAACTCTCCCTAGTAACACTGTTACTAACCCGAAGGAGGATTTAAAGGGTATTACCACTCGAAGTGGTGTTGCTTACAAGGGACCCACGATTCCTATTACTTCTTCTCCTAAAGTAGTAGAACGTGAACCCGAGGTCACAAAGGACACGATGCTTCCTACTAATAACGGAAGCACCTAAGACTGTTTATTTCTCAACCTCTGGTTGTCCTTGTTGTTCCATCATGAAGCAATCTCTGAGCACGTAAATCTACAGTTAGTGCTTCAATGACCCGACCAAAAAGCATCAATTCCATTTCCTTCAAGAAGAAAGAGATGAAAGATGCTTCGTCGTGAAAAAGCTAACGACCAAATTGAGAAATTCTACGAAATCTTTAGAGATTTGAGTTTCGAAATTAGCTTTACGGATGCCTTGATGCTTATGCCAAAATTCGCCTCGACTCTAAAAACTTTAATCGGAAACAAAGAAAAGTTGAGTGAAATGGCTAGAACTCCATTGAACGAGAATTGCTCAGCAGTCATCCTAAACAAGTTACCAAAGAAACTTGGAGACCCTGGCCGATTTCTTATTCCATGTGAATTCTCCGGGATTAATACATGCAACGCCTTGGCCGATTCTGGCGCAAGCAGATTAATCTTATGCCATTACTTCGTATGGAAAAATCCCTCTTTCTTCCGAACTAACCCGACTGCAGGACGCTCAGAGCAAGCGGACCTAGTTCGATCTCTAAACCGATCGGTACTATCGCTTGAGAGTATATGTTAAACGGTGGAAAGTTCTAATTTCAGCAGATTTTGAACCGACCCCCGAGTACCTTTAATTCTCGGGAGGAGTTTCTTAAAGACCAGTCGTGCATTAATAGATGTATACGAGGGTGAAATAACCCTTCGTGTTGGCAGAGAGGCCATTACATTTAATCTGGACCAAACTTCGAGATACACGGCTAATTACAATCATATGACGGCAAACCGAATTGACTCATTGATATGGCTTGTGAAGAATACTCTCAAGAAGTTCTTGGTTTCTCTAATGTGATCTCTAGTGGCAATCCCACTCCTTACTATGATCCAATTGTCTCTACTTCATCTCCGACTTTAACTCCATTCGGGGACAGTGATTTTCTCCTTTTCGAAGAGCTGACTCGTTTTTGCTATAGGGATGATCAACTTCACCGGAAGTTGATCCAACATATTATGACCCTGATGGGGACATTCTTCTCCTCGAAGCAATCCTTAATAGTGATCCTTCACCACCTTCCAATCAAGGAAATTATTTTCTAGAAACTCGAAAAGATCTTAAAATTTGTGAAGCAAACAATGAAAAATCTTCCATTAATGAGCCCCCTGAGGTTGAACTCAAGGACTTGCCACCTCATTTAGAATATGCATTCTTGGAAGGTAACAAAAAGTTGCCCGTCATAATTGCAAAAGATTTAAAGAATGAGGAAAAGGCCGCTCTAATCGGGTTCTAAAGTCCCGTAAGCGGAAGCCATCGCTTTGGAAAAAATCTTTTATGATATCACTGGGTATTGGACCTAGAGTTTTGTACACAAAATTCTCATGGAAGAGGATAGAACCGGACGGTTCAGCATGTAAAAGGCGGGTAATCGAAATCCATGACATCATCAAGGAAGAAAGAGGTTATTAAAGCTTCTGGCGCCGGATTAATTTATCCGATCTTTGACAGTCTATGGGTAGCCCAGTTTTGCACTGTTGATACCGAAGAAGGGTGGCATGACCGTCGTCAAAAATGATGAAAATGATTTAATACCGACTCGATTGGTCACAGGGTGGAGAGTGTGCATTGACTATAGAAAGTTGAATGAAGCTACCCGAAAGGACCATTTTCCATTGCCCTTTATGGACCAAATGCTCGAAAGACTCGCGGGAAACCAATACTATTGTTTCCTCGATGGCTTTTCGGGTTATTTCCAGATTCCCATAGACCCGAAGGACCAAGAAAAGACAACCTTTACTTGCCCATACGGAACGTTTGCCTATCGCCGCATGCCTTTTGGGCTATGCAATGCACCTGGCACGTTTCAACGATGTATGATGGCAATCTTCCACGACATGATCGAAAAAATGATGGAAGTGTTTATGGATGACTTTTCAGTCTTCGGAGATTCTTTCTCTACATGCCTATCCCATTTGGACAAAATGTTAAAACGGTGTGAAGACACCAATTTGGTCCTAAACTGGGAGAAAAGCCATTTTATGGTAAAAGATAGCAATTGTTACTTGGACATAAATCTCTAAGTCGGGGAACTTGACGGTCGGATCCGAGCTAAGTTGAAGTTATAGCCAAGCTCCCTCACCCGACTACTGTCAAAGGTGTCCGTAGTTTTCTTGGGCATGCCGGTTTTTACCGACGTTTCATACAAGACTTTTCAAAAATTGCCCGTCCAATGACCCACTTGCTTGAAAAAGAGACTCCATTTTTCTTCTCAAAAGAGTGTATCGAATCCTTTAATACACTTAAAAGAAAATTGACCGAGGCTCCAATTTTGATTGCTCCTGACTGGGACTTGCCCTTCGAACTAATGTGTGATGCAAGCGACTTTGCAATTGGGGCAGTCCTAGGGCAATGAAAGAACAAGCATTTCCAACCAATTCACTATGCCAGCAAGACAATGACCGAAGCTCAAGCACACTACACTACGACCGAAAAAGAATTACTTGCCGTAGTGTACGCTTTTGAGAAATTCCGGTCATATCTCGTTTTGTCCAAGAGCATAGTGTATACCGACCATTCTGCTATAAAGTATCTCTTTGCTAAAAAGGATGCTAAGGCAAGATTAATGCGGTGGATCCTTTTGCTCCAAGAATTCGATGTTGAGATCCGAGACAAAAAAGGAGCAGAAAATCTAGCCGCCGATCATCTCTCCAGACTTGAGAACCCTCACCAAGATGAGTTCGAGAACAAAGAAATCACGGAAACATTTCCACTCGAGACTCTTGGATCGGTTGCTCTTCGTGATGATAGTACCCCATGGTTTGCAGATTTCGCAAACTACCATGCGGGGAACTTCATTGTCAAGGGAATGTCGTCCCAACAGAAAAACAAATTTTTCAAAGATGTCAAACATTATTTCTGGGATGACCCCTTTCTATTCAAGATCTGTGCTGACCAAGTAATTAGGCGTTGTGTTTCGGGGCAAGAAGCTTTTGACATTCTCAAAGCTTGCCACAGTGGACCCACCGGGGGACACTACGGTGCCAATTACACCGCTAAAAAGATCTTCGATTCAGGATTTTATTGGCCCACAATCTACAAGGATGCCCATGACTTTGTCACCCGATGTGACATTTGTCAACGTCAAGGCAAAATTTCGCAACGTGATGAGATGCCACAAAACTCTATCCAAGTTTGCGAAATCTTTGACATTTGGGGCATTGATTTTATGGGGCCGTTCCCGTCTTCAAGAGGGAACAAATATATACTCGTGGCAGTCGATTACTTATCAAAATGGGTTGAAGCAAAAGCGCTCCCCACCAATGATGCCCGAGTTGTTTGCAAATTTCTTAAATCTCTCTTCTCCAGATTTGGTGCCCCTCGTGCAATCATAAGTGATCGCGGAACCCATTTTTGCAATGACCAGTTTGCAAAGGTCATGCTTAAATACGAAGTCACTCATCGTCTCTCCACCGCGTATCACCCACAAACAAGTGGGCAGGTTGAGGTATCCAATCATGGTTTGAAAAGAATTCTTGAAAGGACCATAGGCGAAAACCGTGCCTCTTGGTCGGATAAACTAGATGACGCTCTCTGGGCCTTCCGTACAGCTTACAAAACACCCATCGGGTGCACTCCATATAAGCTTGTATATGGAAAGGCATGTCATCTACCGGTTGAGTTGGAGCACAAAGCTTACTGGGCCCTTAAGCATACAAACTTTGATATCAAAACCGCGGGTGATCACAGAAAAGTTCACAACTCTCCGAACTTAATGAACTTCGTGATCATGCCTATGAAAACTCTTTGATCTATAAAGAGAAAACAAAGAGAATCCATGACTCCAAGATCAAAAATCGCGTTTTCAACGTCGGTGATCGAGTCCTCCTCTTTAACTCTAGATTGAAGATTTTCTCGGGCAAGCTTAAGACCCGCTGGAGTGGACCATTCACTGTAACCTAAGTTTTTCCATATGGCACTGTCGAGTTATCCCAAAACTTCAAGCCAAATTTCAAAGTGAATGGTCATCGTTTGAAGCACTACTTTGGGGGGACGTACCACAATTGGTAGTCCCGGATTTCCAGACGTTCCTCATGGACCAATAAATTCGGGGACGGGTCAAGCATAGCGACCTTAAACAAGCGCTTCGTGGGAGGCACCCCTTGCTTATCAGTAGTAGTAATGAATAAGTGATTTTGTGTGAGGAGGCTTACCTCTTCCATTTACCCGTGTTTTGTCAGTGTTCCCTATGTGTTTTGTGTTGTTAATTGTCCAGGATTTCCCGGATTGTGAAGACTCTCGTGCTCGCAGTTTTACCCTTCATCCACAAGAGTTTCACATCCCCAGCTTCATTTTAGGAATCCAGTATCCAAATCTAATCGACTAACGTTTTATCTTTTGGCACACTTCATAAACGGCCTTAGATTTACATAGGTACCCCTTTAAAACATCGAGGACGATGTTTAGTTCTTGTATGGGGGGGATCTTCGATTTGATTGTTGCCTGCAGCCGTTGTTGTCACGTAATCCCGTTTACCACCAAAATTTTTGCAAAAAAAAAAAATTCAAAAATAAAATAAGTGTTTTATCACAGTTTTGACTTTCCTAATGGGTAGAATGAGAATAAATTTTGACTCGATCAGGCATGTTGAGCCCTAGCTTTGTCCCTTAACCATTTAATAAACGAAAGTTTATTAGGCTAAGCATTCGCGGATCCTTTTATTAGAGATTTTAAATTTGCGAAGTACGGAAAATGATAGTGTTATTTACAAGTAGGATGCTAAGCAAGGATTATTTGGAAATCATAAAAGCTTATAGGTGTAACTTGTGTCTTTTTCTCCCAGAAGCTCTTAACCTGACTAATAAACGTGCTCAATTTTGCTTTAACTTTAAACCAACATTTTCTAAAAAGAAGCTCTTTCGGAAACGAAAATATTCATCTTAGTTCAGCTTTATACTTGAGTTTCTAAAACGAAATTTTCTCTATTACGGAAAATATGTGTAAAAAAAACAAAAAAACAAAAAAAAACCAAAAAAAAACAAAAAAATAAATAATATAAATAATATAAACTGTGGGCTGATAAAGGTTTACTGCATCTTGTCGGCTCACAACCGATGTTGCAGTCTTCAAAACAAAGCCCATAGTGAGATAATAAATGCCAAAGTGCATTCGTAAGTATTATCAATAAGAAATCGTCGTCAGACTAAGTCACTACATCTTGTCGGAGGCGTGGCCGATGTTGTAGTCATGTAAATGATGACGGTAGTATAGTATATAGCAATAAATGAAAATTTAATGGTTAAGATTTCTTTTTCTAAACTCAAGTATAATTTTGAACTAAGAATAACTTGCTTTAAGACTTCAAAAGTTTGGGGTTGCGTCGGTAGATTATTTCGTTTATAGTATTACTCCGTGAGGTGTCAAAAAATCACTGGGCACTTAGCTGATGAGGCTGGGACGTTCCGAGAAGAAAGGTCGCTACATGGAATAGTCTCACCAATGAGATCATTAAATTTTTGATGTTTGCGTGCTTTGAGTAGTATTGTTTATTTAACGGTAAATCTAAGAAATTCGGCCTAAAAGGGTGGAGTATCCCGCTATTACATTGCGAACATTCTCCTGTGGGGTCTCAAACCTAATAACCTAAGTCGACCTAGGCTGGGGATCATACGAGAGATATGCTGGTTGGTGGGTGATCTAGTCTTTTCCCAGTTTTCTTCAGAAATATCGTTATGCAATAAAACTTTATACTTTTCTAAAATTGTCGTTCTAAATTTAACTTAAAATTAAGCACAATCACTCTAATTGAATAATTGTTGGGAGCGAAAAGTTGACAAGTCATAGTTATAAGTAGTGTTAGCATCTTTACTTGTACTTAACAGTGATTTCGTTTTTACGCTTAGTTTGGGACTAGTGAAAAATCGGGGACGATGAATTTATCCGTCAGAACATCCGTAGATTATTCTATGGGCGCTTCTCATTCTATGATCCCAGTATTGATAAAATAAAGGAAGTCAAACATGGTAGTTAAGAAAAGAAAAAGAAAAATCCAAAAATATTAAGGATAGTTAGTGTACATATAAAAAATGGTGAAAACGGGACTTGTCGAAGCTATTGATTCTTTAGTTCCCCTTGACGAACACTTAGTCATTAGTCTAGGGGGATTGAGATTCTTAGTTTTCTTGAGTGTTTACTTCATAACATTGCGTGAGGACACGGCAATATCTTAGTATGGGGGATTTTGGTATGTGCTTAATTACACATACCATTTTCTATCAAAAATGGACTTAAATGACTAAAAACGTACCATAAATACATCGTATTTGTATGTTTGGCATTTGAATTGTGCAGGGATGGATATTCAAGAAAAGGACAAGAAGAAAGCCAAAAATGGACAAAACCGAGCACGGAATGGAAAAGACAAAGTCAAATCGAAGCCAAAGTCAGAAAAAGTCAAAAGTCAACCATGCGAAGAAAATACAACTTGAGGGACTAAAATTGCCAAACCTCAAGTTGTATCACAAGAATAACAAGACAAGGACTAAAATTGGAAACCGGGTAAAGTATAACTTTAGGGGCCAGTTCTGCCAAACCCCTAAAGTTGTATCATAAAAGGGCGAAGTTTACAATGAAGTTATAAGAGATAAGGGGCCAAAGCTGCCAACTTGCCCAAAACCATTTTTTCCCGCCCAACAAAACCCCAGATACAACTCACGGGTGTCTTCCCATCCTTTTACCCTGCAACCTCTTCAACCCACTGGATAAAACATTTCCCCCTCCTCCACTATCTCCCCCAGCTTTATAATTGCCATGTTGGCAATCCCTCACCATTTCCAAGTAATTTCGATGGCTAGATTAACTCAAAAAGAAGCACAAGAAGATTTCGAATGGATGAGATTACCTTTTATCAGTCTCCCTCACATAACAAAAAACACACTATGAAGTCTCTTCATCAAAAAGAAGCACATGTGAGAGGCAAGAAGAGAAGGACTTCGCTATAATTTAGAGCCTTTTTGTAAGGCCTTGAGAAACGGGGGTGATTTGATCTTAGATTAATTTTCTATTTAATTGTTCATTTTAATTAAGTCTATTTTACGCTTATTCGTACTTTTCCTTTCAATTTGTACTAATTCCATAGTCTTAATGGAAGTGTTGAGGTTTTAAGTTAAATTCCCATATTCAAATTCGAAGTTCTAAATTGCTAACTAGTGCTTAATTGTGTTTGAAAAGCTTTCAAAAGAGCTTGTTTATAAGTTGATTTTTTTTAAAAAGAAAGAAAAAGCTAAGTAGTTAAGAGAAAATCACAAAAATCACTCTCAGATACACCACAGCTTATGGATGATAAGCCAGTTCTGGATGGGCTTATGGACTCTCACTAGCTTGTTTTATACAAGCTAGAGCTTGTAGACTCTTTGTTTAACCCTGTTTTGAGCAAGGGAGTTGTAAGTTTTTATTTTTCTTATTTTGCTTATTTACTGTAGAACTGCTTATTAGTGCTTATTTGTTACTTAAATTTGCTTATTTATGCTTTATTACGATGTTTAGTGCTTATCTTGCTTAGTTGTTAGTTTAAAAAGTGACTTGTGCACATTTCTTAGTTAGTACTGTTAGTTATGAGTTAAAACTGTTAGACTGATTTAGCTTATTTAAGTGCTTATTATTGATTAAAACCTGCTTACAAGTGCCTTATTTTGTTATTTGATAATCTGTTTTTAACAAATTAGGATCGAATCAGCTTGAATTAAGAAGAAAAAAATGATTTTTGAAAACTTTAAAGGGTATTTTCAACTAGCAGTACTAACCCATAGTTAGTACTGCTAGTTCTCTTTTGGGATTTTAAAGCTAGCAGTACTAACTCAAAGCTAGCAGTACTAACTCTAGGATTAGTACTGGTAGTTAAAACTGTTAGTACTATTAGTTAAAACTGTTAGTACTGTTGTTAGTATTGCTGAGTTTCTCCTGCTTAACTTAGTTTAATTGCTTGCTGAATTTGCTTATTTAGAGTTAGTCTAGCTTATTTGGTTTGTCTTAAGCTTATTTGAGCTTATTTGTGTCTTAGTATAAATTTTTTTAGTGTTTTTACCATTCCTAGCCTTTATGCATGCTCTAGCTTATTTTCCTTGCTTATCTTTTCGTGCATTTGCTTATTAGGTTTAGTGCCCAATCATATCCTTGTCATATTCAAACATCGAGTATCAATTCGTCATTCGATTTTCCATTTAAGCCTCGTTGGGACATAACGACCCAGAAACACTCTATACTACTTCTGGTTTCATTGATTTTGTGGATTTTGATCCTTGTTATATATTTATATTTATTTATATGTAAAAAGGAGTAAGAATACGCGAGTCATTCCTACACCCGTTGTTTCTATTCCTTCAAAGGAACCCGAACAAAACCCGGAGACGTCAATGGACAAAGTGCAAAAACCAAGTTCAGAAAGTACCGCACAAGTCCCACCTCCAGAGGAAGAAGATTCCATTTTCATTGAAATCCCAAAACCAAAAGCAAAGAAAATCGTTAATGTTGAAATTCAAGATCTTAATTCTCCAAGACCTAATTCGTATCAATCTAAACTTCCATATCCCGAGAGGATGAAAGTAAGAGAGAATGATAAACCAAGTGCTCAACATAGTAGGTTCTTAAAGATGTTCAAACAACTCTGTTTAGAGATTGTATTGAAATATGCTCTCGTCGAAATGCCAAAGTTCAACAAATGGTTAAGCTCGTTGCTAAGGAACAAAGAGAAACTTGAAGAAATTGCCATCACAACCGTGAATGCTGAATGTTCTGCTATCATCATGAACAAAGTTCCCGAGAAGCTCGAAGATCCGGGAAAATTTCTTATTCCATGTGCTTTACAAGAACTCGATAGGACTAGTGCTTTAGCCGATTCCGGAGCTAGCATAAATCTTTTACCTCATTCTATCTACAAGCAACTTGGGCTTGGAGCTTTGACTCCTACTCGAATGAAACACTCGAGCTTGCCTATGTTCAATTAATCTACACAATTGTTGACTTGGTTTAAAAACGCTTGGCTTTCTATCGTCCAATTTAGCGTAATGGGAGTAGTGAAGTCGACATAGTTATACAATTACCCGTAAGCGCACACAAGGTTGGGTCTGGTTTGCAAACTAAAAACTACTCGGGGGGGGGGCATGCCGGGCTCGGAAGTCAATGAGGGGAAGGGCTGAGGGAGTATGGGGATGCGATAAGAAGAAGGCGTTAAGGTAATTGGGGGTTGTGTTATAGAATGGGGGGGGGGTGGTTTAAGTTGGGCAGAGGGCCAGCGCAGAGTACAGATGGGGAAGATGTCGGGGCCACGACGCAGGTGAAAGTTGTAAGGGCACTCCTTTCTGATAAAAGCCCGGTGGGGATTTCCCGTTTACATATCAGGGGGGGGGGGTGTGGGTGTGTGTCCCATATAAAGGATATGGTCAGGTGGTAGGATAAAAAAGGCTAATGGAAGTATAGGATCTTATGTCTTTTATGGACTGCCAACCCCCCACCCCCCCCCACCCCCCCCCCACATTGCCACGCTTTTTATTTTATCGGGGGGGTGGATCGCCCCGGGGGTCTGCATTCCAAATGGGTGGTTTAGCCGAGAGCGTAAGGGAGGCGTTGGGTAGCAGCGGGGGGGGGGGGGGGGGGGGCATGGGTGGTGAGTGATATGGATGTTGTAGTTAGAGTTGGATGCGTTTCATCGTGATTTGTTGTGTAGCATGTGATTTTTTGTCTTGGTTGAATGCGCGTGAAACCGAACACCGTCACGCAAATGGTCCTCATGTGTGTGAATTTTTGGGAGTGTTGCATTTCCTTAGAACATAAGAGACAAAAGTGTCTCATTGATCCAGTATAACGAAGGATAAAGATTAAATCATCTAGCGAGCTGGGAAGCAGCATGAAACCTGTCTTTTATGCCTAACATCATCAATTGAATGAGGCTTCATCTCGCAAACAGAATCCAATAAGAATTTGCACCCGTCACCGCCTATTTCTGTCATTGACTTTTTCTCACTCTGCCCATGAGCCCCTCTTTATGTCGCGCACCCGTCCCCCCCCAGCCCCCCACACCCGCAAGCGTAACCATATCACTCCTACCTCTTCCGATGCTCTTTCCTCCTAGTTCTTCTCGGTGACAGACTAGTGATAATCTTTGAGGATGTTTCGCAGTTGAACTCGCTCTTCTTAAAAAAAGTCGTTCATGGAAGAAAATTTTTTCAAGTTTTATTCAAACACACTTTTTGAATTTGATGACAACTTCACCTCTAGCTACGAAAATCCTCTCTTTAATGAGATGGAAAAAGATGTCAAGATCGAGAATTCCAACGTTTCTAATGAACCAGTGTTACTTCAAACACCTTTGTCCGATAAGGTTGAGTGTTTTTCTCTAGAAGACGATATTGATGAGGATCGATGCTTTTATAGCCCATGGGAAGTTTCTTCTAATTTTCGAGGTAAGGGTTATTTCGTTTCAGAAAGGAGACGTAACTTTTTTCTTGATATCAGCTTTCTTAGTGATGATACTAACTATAATATCGCCTCCGAAGTGATTTCCCGATCATTTGAAACCAGCATACAAAATGAATCTTCGATTACACTTTTTCTCCAAGGAGTTCCCTCCATTACCGATGGAGTTCGCCTGGTGAAATTTTAACACTTCCTTCAAGGAAGCTATGTCATGATGTGAATTTGGCGGAATTTCTTAGTCTTATGGAATGTGCTTTGTGAGATTCTCAATCTTCCGGTCACATGAAATATGTTCAATAGCTATCAAAGTTCATGTTATCGAGTCTCTTTTCCCGGTATTCTCCTAATCACCGTTGAGGATAGTGACCCCGTTCAAGAAGAGATCGACATTTTCCTCGTTCTAAATGATTTAATTCCACCAGGGTGTGAGGAATGATGATTCCAAGATGAGATACATGAGTATGTTACCTAACCTTGGACCAACAAGATGATACGTCAATTCCTCATCCTCTACCGGAACCATCAGATGTTGAGAAATGTCTTAAACCCGAAGCGGGTATTTTGATAACCAAAGTGTTTAAGGGTGTTTCTAAACCTCATGATTTTATGGCTGATATTTTACCCACCCATCCCACCCTTGTTTTAGATTTGACCTTCATTCTCTTTCTTTCTTCATTTCTCTCCTTCGGGAGTGAAGACACCATTTTTGACCCCGGCATCATCACCTTTCCATTTTCTTATTTAGAGCTGGTGGCATTTTCAATGGAAGTTTCTTGTTCTAAGTGTTGCTCTCCCTAAGGACAAATGAATACAGGGATCGATTCGAGCTTGCGACTCGGTGACCAAAAATAAGCCGCTTGGTGGGAGTTCACCCCATGCCTATCCTTTTCTATTTTCTTTCTATAATGTGTTGTGTTGTAAGGAGGCTTGTACTCTTCTATTCTTTGTGTTTGTTGTTTGTACTTGTGATTGTTTGCGGGATGAACCAACAATTTTTGAAGCCTCTCGTGTTCGGTGTTGTGTCCCGGTTCACTCGAGCTTCCTATCCTTTGTTTGCAATTAGTTTGGGGAGATCCGATATCCTTTCATCTTATCGATTCACGTTTATCTTTGCATAATTAATAAACAGCTTAGATTTGCATAGAGACCCGCCTTAAACATTGAGGACAATGTTTCGTTTTAGTTTGGGGAGGGAATCTATCGATTTGATGTTGCTTGCTTATTGTTTTGTTCTCGCGTACCCGTTTTCCCGCAAAAATAGCAAAAATTTTAAAATTTTAAGTTTTTATTTGCAGAAAAAAATGAAAAAATGAAAAAAAAAAAAAAAATATATTAGTGTTGATTAAAATAAAATAGTGTAAAGGACACGAATGTATTTTACGTTGGTGAGAATAAGAAGTTAATTTTTTGACCTGATCGAAACGTTTGTTTGTTGAGTTCTAGCTTTCTCCCTTAACAATTAATGATGATAGTTTGTGCTAGTCTCATGTAGACTTTAAACATGCTAGACTTGAAATCATTAGTAAATGAAGACTTGTGCTAATCTCAAGTAGATTTTAAATATGCCAAGTTGGATTTTATATAGGCTAAGTATTTGCGAATTTCTTTATTAGAGATTTTAAATTGCAAAGAGTAAGAGATGATAGTGTTGATTATAAGTTAGGGTGCTAAACAAAGTTTACATGGAAAACTTAAAGGCTTATAAAAATAACTTGTGGTTTTTTTCCCCGAAGTTCTTAAAATGATTAATCATACGTGTTCTCTTTAATTTTTACAAATTAGAGTTTTACTCTTAAATTTCTAATCAACATATTGAGAGAAAAAAGCTTTATCGATGAAGTCAACATCATTTATAAATAAGAATTTTAGTTCAAGTTTATACTTTGGTTTTCAAAAACGAAATTTTTTTATTTGCAAAAATAGTGTATAAAAAATGTTGTCAAAAAAATAAAAAAAATAAAAATGAAAATGATGAAAAAAAATATATAGTTAATGAATAAAAAGGATGCAAGTTATAAATCCTTAGTGTTAATAATAATATATAAACTCCATGTATAAAGTACCATGGGCATTTGTCGGTTCGCTCCGATGTGAAATCGAGAAGAAAGGGATGGAGGATGTAATATTTTAGGATCCGGAATCGGACATAAAATGCCAAATATATGTGTGTTTTGTGATTTATGATGTGCAGGAAACGGATATTCACTAAAGAACAAAAACAAAGCCAAAACCGAGCACGTGAATGGAAAGAGCGTGAAATAACCGAAGCCGAGGACATAAGCATCTTATTGGACCAACCCGTACCCAAGTTTATGGGCTGAGTCAGCCCATTAAGCTTATTTATGAAATTAAAAGCCCATGATATAAGCCTAAATCCATTTAATTAAAAACCGGCCTAAACCAAGCCCAACAAAGCCCAAAACCATAACCCTGTTAGCCCATTACCCTTTTAACACCTTTGCATCATTAGTCCTTTGGGACTAACTGTTAGGATTTCATTTTATGTGACGACATTACATAATTACCATAGATTATCATAGTCACATACACAGGAACTAGATTAGGCAAGATTGCATAGTTTAGTAGTGTATGGACTATATATACCCCTCCTAGACTTCCATGGAGGGGTTGAGACTTGTAATACTTTCATTTTTCACTTATTACACACACACTTTCTCTCTCTAGAGAAGTGTGCTTTTTGTTACATTCTCTCCCTCTACCCTCTCTCTCTACAAACATGACTAGCTTTACTTGGTTTGATTCACCAAGACCACCGGATCTATGATTCTTTGTTTATAACAATTGATATCAAGTGCCATGGTTACACTCTTGGGTCGGGTTCATTTTTGGTCCGATTGGTCTCAAATTTGTCTGTCTTTTGTCACAAATCTGGTTTCGTGGTCTGTTGGCTATTATTCTTAGTCATTTCTTTATTTTTATTCATTTATTGTTAACAGATTAACCATAGTTTCATGGTCAAATTCCTACATAGTATTCTGGTCTTAACTTATGAACAAATCTGTCATTTGGGTGGTTTTTGGGGTCAGATTTGTTCTTTGGGTAAACTGCTGATATGTGTGAAAACACACATCCATTTAATACCAAAAACGACCCTAAATGACCAAAAACACACTTAAAATGGCAAAGATATACTTGTTTTTGTGTTTTGTATGTGCAGATACGGATAAGACAAAAATCACGAGAAACCATCAAAAACGGGCAAACACGAACACGAGAAACGGAAGAGTGTGCAAGAGCCGGAAGCCAAAGTCAAAAAGTCAAACAAGTAGTCAACACTTGGTTAACCTTTGGTCAATCACTAGAAGACAAAATCCATAAAATCCTAAAATAGAAAGTTACACAAATGGTCCTTGAAGTCTAAATGGGCCCATTATCCCTAAAAACCTCACCCGGATCCAAAGCCCAAAACAAAAGCCCAATATCCAACCTATAACCCTTTTATAAAAGTCCAGGGACCGAAGATGCCAATTTTGAAAGTTGTAATACACTTGGATGTGTATTACTTTTACACTTCACTAAGACAAGGGCCATTCTTGCTAATACCCCAAAGTATACCTGTTTTTTTTACCAATTCAGTTAAAACGAAAAAAGGGCGCCAAGAACCTCATTACCATTCATCGTCTCCTTTCGCCATTTAACTCAGGGTAAACAAAGGGCAAGTTTAAATTAGAGGGTACAAAGGACAATTCATGGGATCATTTACACATGGGCAGAGTTAGACGTCACAAACCTTTCTCATTGGTCATTACCCATCAAAGAGAGGACACGTTGGATTGAAGATAGCACAAGAGATGAGATATTTTACACTCTACACACTCACAATGGAAGCACAAATGTCTCAATCACGGATTGCCACGCTGGCAATCCGTGTGAGTTCATTTATGATCTAACGATGGAAATGTAGCATCCAATGATTAGTAAATGATCAAGGGTCAAGGTTTGGAGGAGCGTCTAACCGTTTTTGAGCCTAGAAGCTTCAGTGGTTGCTATAAATAGCCACACTCTCACACACACAAGGCACCTTAGTCTAGCTTTTAGTTTTTTTTAATGTAATTTTAGCTTTTAGTTTTAATAGTGTAATTTTCAAACTTATTGTAATTTCGTTTTCTAAGTATTGTAATCCAATTTTTAGTCATTAATAAAAGTTTCATTTAGATTTCTTAACACTGTTTTCACTCATAAGCTCTTACTTCTTTTCAAATGTTAAGCTATTGTCTTATAAGCCCATTTAAGCTAATTTCAGCTCTCACAAGTCTCTAAGCTTGTGATTGAGCTTAATTGTTCAATTAATCTACATAAGTTAATCAAACAAAGCTAAATACCTTGTCTATTGGATTATAAGCTCTTGGAATGGGAACCAATTATGGAAGGGTTCCCATGGACTTTACTAACTTATCCAATAGGATAAGCTAGAGCTTGTAGATGCTCATTTGAGCTTAAGCTTCTGTTTAGCTGAAGCCTCTAGTAAGTTCTCATTTAATTTCCTTTGCTCTTCAATATATAGCTTAATAATTGCTTATTAGTGTAGATCTGCTTATTTGCTTAATCTAGTTGCTTATTTGTACTTATATTTATCTCTTTGTGCTTATTAGTTATAAATTTTCATCTGTTTTTAGCTTAGATAGCTTAGCTCTTTAATTTTCATTACCTGTTTTAAAATCACTAAAAAACAATTTTTTTTAGCTTAAGTCTTTAAAACTTTGATTCTAGCTTAATAAGTTGTTGATTTATGTTTGTTAAGCCTGTTATAAGCTAATTAATATCTGGTAATAAGGTCTTGTTCATTGGATTTTAATTTCATAAGCCCAAATGAAATCTGTCTAAGTATAAAGGAGTGTTTGGTTTAGTGTGTTTTGACTTTAAATAGTCAAAGTAACTTGGAAATTTTTCTTTGATCAGCTTTGTTTGCATATTTGATTAAGTTTTAAAAAGGTTTTCTAAGTTAGTTTAAGCTTAAATTCATCTTGTGGCTTATTATGCTTGCCTGTGCACCAGGGGAGATTTCCCTATTTCTTTGTTAAGCTAAAATTGGATCTAAGCTTTTTAGGCTTAGTTTTGTGTTTACAATGTGTCAAGACACACTCATTAGGAGTGTATTATGCAGGCTTGACCAAAAAGGTCACCTGCATTAGTGATTTTGAACTTTTGCAATTTGCATCAGCAGTAGTAACTTTAGTTACTACTGCTGTCTTTGTCAGCTTAAATTAAGTTAGTAAATGTAGAATTTAGGATCTCAAATTCAACAAGCTAATAGATTAGATATAGTTTAAGTTAGATAAAAGCTTGTCTTATCATTTCTAGCTTAAATACTTAGGTAAATTTAGCTTAGAAAGTCATCAAAAATCTCAAAAAGCCAAAAACAGTAGTCATATAATTTAGACTTTTAAATTTTGAATTTTAAGTTGTAGTATTTTATTTTCTTACTTGAATTTATGGCTTATGATTAGATTAATTAGTTTTCATAAGCTCAGCTTAGGACTTGGCTTATTTAGCATTTGAGCTTTTCTTAAAATTGTGCTTTTTGAATTGTTTCCTAAGTTTAGCACTTTGATCTTCAAATTCAGATAGTGTAGAGTGTTAGTGGCCAAATAAGCTTATTAGAACTAGATTGTAGACATTATAAGCTGCTTAGAACAGTTTTTGGTTTGTAATTTGAGCTTAATTCGAGCTTTGTGCAAAGCTTTTAGTTAAAACAAGCAAAAGTGAGCTTAAAAGCCCACTTACTGAAGACAGACTTTCAAAAGCTCTTTTGAAGCTTATTTCTAGGTTTCAGTTAGTGCTTGTTTCATTAAAGTAGCTTAAATAAGTGTCTTCTTTAAGTTTTAGCTTTTAGATTTCAAAAATAAAAAAATTGTAAAAAAAGGGTGTTAGCCAACCTCGAACCCACGACCTCACCCACACAATACACACGTTTTACCAATATGCTACAATAGCTCATCCATCATCTCTTCCTTTCATTTAATTAATATAGGCAATTTCCTTTTCCTCTTAATAATAAGCCGTAGCTTATTAAAGCTCATTTAGGGCTTATTTGTTTAGCTTTTTCATAGTTCTTATTTTTCTTAAGTACCTGTTAGCATTTAGGATTTTCCCTGAATTTTTCACATTTTTCCATCAAGTAGATTATTTTTAATCATTTTTCTTAGGATTTAATTTTCGAAAATACATAAAAAATAGAAAAAAGTTTTATAAAAATACAAAAAAATAGTTTTTAGCATTAGATTAAATACTTTTAGGTTTACATTCAGAAAAATCATTTTCAACACTTTTAGATTTTTATTTTCATTTTTAAGCCTTTATTTTTAATTTTAAAAATAGGATTTTAATTTTAAAAATAGTTAAAAATAGTTTTCTGAGTTTTTATGTTATTTTAGACTTTTCTAAGTTTAAAAATCATTTTTCTTAATTTTTAGGACTTAATTTGCTATTTTTTAGGATTTAATTAGATTAAAATAGTTTTTAATTCATAATAAATTCAAAAATAATCAAAAAAATATTTTTCTTTTTCTTAAAATTTTCTTTTGTCCTATTTTAGGTTTAGAAATTTAGTTTGCATTTTTAGGAGTTAATTTTAGTGTATTTGCTTATTTGTCGCGTTTTATTTGCTCCCGTTAATTAGTTTAAGTGTTTAATTGCTTTTAATTGTTCATTTTAATTGTTGCTTTTATTTAGTAGTTATAGATACTCAAAAATATCTTTTCTCTCATTCAAATCATAATCCAAGCTAAAGCAAGGTTTCAATTTCACAAGTCGTTGGGGAAACGACCCGGGAAAACATACTTCCCGGTAAACATACGTAGTATATTTTATATTTGTATAAGAATTTTCCTAGAGGGCTACTTTGGGAATTATTCTCTATACTTTTGTGTATTAATATAATATAGTGTGTTAAAATTACTATATCAACTGCCATAGTAGTGGCTTATTTTTATGGGCCTGTTTCATTCATTCGAGCTTATACTCATATCTGCTTATTTTCGTGGCTTACTGTAATCTCATACAACTTATTTTCTAAGCTATGTATTTCTGGGCTTATTTGATGTTCTTGGTAGAGACTTAGCAGAAAAAGGAAAGAAGAAACATATATGAAGTCTGTTGCAAAAAGACAAAAGTACGAAAGTACGAAAATGACAGGTTCATAGTTGCATTTTGGGTGTTGCGTTTTGATAGTGACTCATACTTCCTGCGTTTTGGGTGTTGCATTTTGGTCTCTTGCGATTTGTTAATTGCATTTTGGGTGTTGCGACTTGCCTACTGAAGACCAATTATCAACAAATCTAAACAAAACGCTGGCCAAATTAATGCTTGGTTGCGATTTGTTAAAACCTCAACCCAGACCGAGTCAACTCGGTATTTACCGAGTTGACCCGGGTCAACTCACTAAGTTGTGTCTAAGGTCTTAGACAGAAAGGAAGAATGAGAAGACAACAACAATTTAAACTCATATCAATAAATAATATCGTCACAACAACAACATAGACAAGGTCAACGTTATAACAACAAACTTCATTAGCTCATCACAAATCCATCAAACAAATCCCTTTACCCCTCGTCACATATGATTGACCAACAAATCTACGATTTCTATCCTATATCCCAACATCACAATACAACAAATCCATTTCCATCATCTCCAAACACTGACTCAAACAAAATTAAAGAAGTACAAGATCTCAGTTTCAATCCTTTTTCGTGTGTTACAATTAACTCAAGACCATTAAAGATCAAACATACAAAAAGACGATTCATCATCGATCTGTGTTGGGTACAACCCTTTTAATATTCAAATTTAAAGAAAAACTTATAACAAATATGTCATAGTCTTTCTTTGTTTCGGTGGAAAAACACAAAACAAATCATAAGATCAAACCTAACCATGACCCAAAGGGTCTGGAAGCCGTGTCCATGTATGCCTCATTCAATTTACGAAAATCAAGAAAGACTCATAACAATTATGTTATTGTCAATTCTTTATTTCGATTGACATACTCAAACAAAATCAATACCTACCCGAGACCTTCGTGATAAAGATCTTGAAGCGTTATATTTCTTGAGTTCTTCATTAATCAGACGAAACGAGGTCAAGCAGAAACTCACTTGAAATTCAGCTTGGGCCGAATCAGTTAAAGGGTTATTTTTTTTAAGATATTCAAAGTATTTGGTTGTTTAAAGGTGATTCGATTGTGATTGACATAAGAATAGGGTGAAATTGTTTGATGGATGAGATTGACGTGATGTCTCTATCGTGTGATAAGGGTGATACACATACAATTAGAGTGATTTTGATTGTAAGGGTGAGTTTGGTGCCTGCGTATGGTTTGGGAGAGAGGATTAGAGAAAGGGATGCGGATGAGATGTGGGATTAGGGTTAAGAAATGAGAGATATTATGGATTATGACAATATTTATATCACTCAGTTATGGATCGAGTATTGCAAGTTCATGGCAGGTTGAGTATAACAATTTCACTTTGGCCCAAAACTTCTTACATGCTAAATGGACCGATTATAATAAGAGATTAGATTGATACTTTATTTTTCATAAGGGCTGAATGTATTTGAGGTATCGGATTTGGGCTGAAATTTGTATATCCGAATTTTAGTTATTATTCGGGTAATTTCAATTCAAGGCTTAAAATGTGACAAAGTGATTAATTTGTATGAGACGAGACCGGGATCAATTTTGACAAAGAATCTTTGGAACCTAAATTTTAATGGCTAGATTTGGTAGTAATTTTTCTAAGTGACTACGGAGTTGATTGAGTATCACTTATTTGTGATTGAAGTTGACTTTTCGAAGGCGTGTTCTTATTTTATCTTGAAGTCAGGGTTGGCTGGATGCATGACTTTCAATGATAACTTGCTCGAGCTTAAGATTTAAGTTGAAGACTTGGGTTATCTAGTTACCATCAGTCGGGGTGGATGGTTGAAGACTTGGTTAACTATCACTTAAAGGAGTTACGTTGTAGTACTCAGTGTCACACGTAGAAGATGATGTGGATAGTTTCAAGAGGTGTTGTACTTCTTATGCCTCTTAGTTGAGAGTATAGAGTACCTAGAGATTTGCTTGGAGCACAAATTCTCTACACCGTTCTTCCACCATTTGTGCAAGCTTAAGTCACAAGAACAGGGAATTCTACTTCAATTTCAAGTTTGGTATATCAGATTTACTTCATCAGTGGTCACTTCATATAGCCTACAAAGGGGTTGGTAAAGATAGTAACAGAGAGTTTATGAGTAGAGATTTGATCAGCAGTTGATTCTCACGGAATACATTTGAGCTAATTTCATTCTTCTCACAAGATTTAAAGTATATGTGCGTACAATGTTTTGTTGATTCTGAGGTATCAAAACCAGCAAGGGGGAAGGAGACATACATCTGAACGTACAACAAGTACACATGACGAACTTCATACCTTCTTCTTATTTAAGGTCATTCCGGGAAGACAAACGTCATGACCGCAGAGAAAATCAGTGTTTAACTCGTGGCTTTTGGTGTACTATTCCAACTACGTGGGGGAAGAGATGTAAGAAACAGTTTCTGATGACAAAAGAGGTACACAATTGTATGATGATTCCTCCAGTTAGTCAGTATCCTACACGAAGAAATGTGTTCATCCAGGACGTACTTGATTTTTATGGTACTGTTTTGGTGTTGTCATTTCGACTACATCCGGTACCTAGTTGTTTTTATGGTACTGTCTTGGTATTATCATTTCGACTACATACGGGATAAATTGCTTTCACTCGGGACTTAGTTGACTTTGGTGAAACAATTTAAATGTGTTCATCCGGGACGTACTTGATTTTTATGGTACTGTTTTGGTGTTGTCATTTCGACTACATCCGGTACTTAGTTGTTTTTATGGTACTGTCTTGGTGTTATCATTTCGACTACATACGGGATAAATTGCTTACACTCGGGGCTTAGTTGACTTTGGTGTAGCAATTCTCATCTGTAATTTCCTGAAGGGAGAAAAGTGCATATTCGGGTCTTAATTGATTTTGATGCTACGTTTTCGACCTCATTAATGGGATAGAGTGTGTACTTCGGGTTTTCGGGCTTCATATATAATGAGACGGATCGCATCTCTTCAACTACAAGGAGGAAGAGTTTTCTTGATACTTTTGGTATGCATTACTTCAGCTTCCAGTTCATAACATTCGCGCTCACCCTCCAAGTGATTTACAGTTCATGACACTGTGACGTAGACTTGTTGTATGTACCCGATTCGGGCAGTGAAGTTGATTACAAATATTGTGTTCCCATTCATGGGTGTTCATCTGCAACACCGGCATGTATTGCTTGTTGGCCCTGGCGACCAAACAAATCGTGATCCGAAAATCCATTTCAAATGTAAAGTATGCATTCGTGACAAAAATAAATCTATAATGTATCCCATAGACGAGCTATGCAAATAAAGTATGTTATCAATTTGAATCAACCATGTAAATGTGATATTATGAATTGCTAATCAAGTATGTGAACACAAGAGTGTTGAATTAGTATGTAAAAGATATTGTGAACAAATATGTAAAACAAGTTAAATTGAGAGTATTCTCCCCGAGGCATTTTGTTTAAGTTAATGTAAATCAAGTGGGAAAAGAGGGGCTATAAACACACAGTGATGTTGATGGCACGATTTGCCGAATAGGAATTTAATTATGCACAACACGAAACGGGAAAGACCGGAAAGTCGACCGAGAAGTAGTTACTAATTCATAACAGCTAAGTCCACTAGCCTCGGATAATGCGGAACTGTTTAAATGGTTCTACATAGTCTATTAACCGTTTCTTAAGTGGCCGAGGAGCGACTGGTTTTGTCCACTTAGAACCCCGATCTTCTTTGGTTTGTTTTTTTTTTCTTTTCTTTTTTCCTGACATTCCTCCTTTTTGTTTTTTGGTTTTCCGATGAATGATTATGTCAACATGACACGTTGATAAAAGATTTAGATTTAAAGTTGTAATAGTTTGGTGGTTGGTTAAATAAATAAATCAAAAAGCATATGTAGTTCATACGATGAATCATACAGCAGAGTATGTAATATATCCCGTATATATTACATATAAAAAAAAGCAATTATATAATTCGTATGATGAATTATATAATAAGACCAACAATCAAAAGAATAATTTGAAATATATAATACTTTGCAAATATTGTTTAAGAAACGTGAGTAAATGATTAAACAAAATAATTCGACACGTTTTAGAAAATCACCACTTAATAAATAAAAGTTCTCAGCATAAAGGTAATCGTACGTTTTAAAGTTACAAACCATGTACACTATGTTTTTAAAGCTTTTACAAGGGTTATGATGTTAATCTCTAGTTGACAATTATAAAATTATAAAATAACACTTTTAAAAATTAATCTTTCGTCTCACTGACGGATCGTGGCTAAAATTGTTGTTTTAATTGTAAACGTATAGTTTTCGTTCGTTGTCGGGTTATTATACCGTTATAATTTAATATGTCTTTAAAATTTAACTTACGTGACCCTCTTTATCGGGTCTCTAAAGTAATGTGTTTTAGTGACATCATATATATAGAAAGTTTTGTAAATTTATCATGTCATTTTCATTTATAATACGTATTCCCATATTTATAAAACCAAATTTTTCTTTTTTTTTCTCACTTTTCAACAAACTGCATGTTGAAAAATATTACATTGGTCTTAAAATATATAAAATATATATTTGTATATCTAACTAAACAATATTAATAAAATTACAACTTATTTATCCATTTTAATATCCACCATTTATCGGTTTTTTTTAATATTTTATGAAACTTATGAGGTATTTATTATCCGTTTTTTATAAATCGAGTTAATCCTTTTAAGTGCGTTCCACTCACCCAAACGCCCCTTGTAGGATGTCCTTAATGCCTAACGCACCCCAAACGGTACCAAACCACAAAACAAAACACCCCTTGGTTGTTTCGAGCCCAACCAATAAACACACCCTTACGGTATTTCAGCAGCCATAGCACTCTTGTGCTGGCTGCGTGATTAAGCAAACGCCCCTGTCCAATGCTAATAATCAAAACCAATCACCCCTAGCATGCTGTTGCTATATCCATACATCCGATCCACAGCACCGTAGTGGTGTTAACCACATAATCCTTAAGACACTATACGTATTGGGCTTCTACTAAACCAACGCTCCTAATCTATTTGACCGAAACCAAAACGCATCCTGGGTGCGTTTTTAGCAATGAGAGCACCCTTTTCTGTTTATCAGCAACCAAACGATCCTCTAGTCTGCGGGTAACAGTCATATAAACGCACCCTTTCGGTGTGCGTGCAGCCAAACCAAGCACCCACCTAACTATTCCTGGTAAATCCCAAACGGCTTTCCCGAATCGTTGTATGGGACACCCATACGCACAGCCTGCAGTTTTTAAAACCGAGACACACCCGCTGTTGAACCGAACCATACTCCTTTTGCGACAGCTCGAACCACGAACGTTCCCTCGGTTCGTAGTTATAGCTTAACCAAGCACCTTGATAGGTTTTTTAAACAAGCCAATCGTACTCGGTGATGTTTATAAACACCAATAATTACGCAACCCTGTTCAGTGAGTTTACCACGAAACAAAAATTAACACCGTGCATGATGTACGTGGGGAGTTAAAGTTGGTGTTACTTTTCTATGGGGGGGGATTTGGGTGTTGGTGATGGTAAACGCGGTGGAGTGGCAGTGGGGAGTGGGGAGATGATGACGATGGTGATGGTGCGTGGTTGTGATGGTGGCAGCGAGGTGGGGAGCGGCGACTGGAGATGAGGACGATGAGAGGGTGGTGTATGGCATGGAATAGCGATGGTTGAGGGTTCGCCGGAGTTGGCCGGAAAAGACCGGTCGGTAAATAATGGATGACACGGAAGACTATAGAGAGGGAGGAGGTGAAGTGTGGAGGCGTACTCTACGCTCTGAAATGCTCTCGTCTTCTTCCTTTCATCTTTTATCTATGTCTTCTTTGGTATGGTATATTTGAACTTCTTCGGCTTATGATATAAAAATGGAGAACCCTAAATCTTATTTACTATATATTTCAAAGTTTCACAAAAAAACGCACAAGTGTATGATATTGAGGGGTTTAGGGGTTTTGAAATATTTCCACGGGGACTCTCCTAAAACGTAAAATATGAGTATTATTTTGTAAAATAATGGGTTAGGACTCGTCTTTGGGCAAGTTTAACGGATGATTCAACGCGGGACGAAACTTGCTGACATTTGTTTTCTAAATCATTTTTCTTGACATAAATAAGTATATCACTCGACTACTTTTCGTAAACGTTTTATAAAATTTATTTAAAACGTTTATTATTTATTTTGTGACTTGGTTAAAAATAAAAAAAAAAGAAATTTTAACTTGGATTATTCGCTGGTTATCAACAAGCTTAAAATAAGTAAAAATATTAAATAGATTTTTATTTAAATTCTTTTTATTAAATAAATAGTGATTAATAAAAAAAATTTTAATATAATTATTTTTGGTTGGTCTGTATCTTTGTGTGCTAGTTTTCTAAACTTTGCGGGTGCCGTTTTAGCCCTTTTGGTCTGTTTCCAGGTATCGGGCAAAACTAAAAAGTCGTCAGGAATGAATATCGTTTACATCAAAATTGCTTTTAGGGTCCGATCATGTAAATACTTGATTTAGTGGTTCGTTTTTGAATAAAAACCAACTTGAATTTATATATATCATTTTTCGAATTTTGAAATCAAATAGTTAAAATAACTATTGTACTCGCATGGTGTGTAATAGTAAATTTTGATATATTATTTAATATCTTTTGTTCCGGAAAATTTTACGTTGTGCGGTAATTGCTTTTGTTAGACAATAAAACATCAAAATAAAAATCAAAAGTCAAGGTCAGACTCGAAAGGTCAAAGGTAAAGAATAGTCTTTTAAATTTCGAAAATTTCATCGGTTGTTTACTGAGTTATCCTACCCTTAAAGAATTCTCGTCCCGAGATTTTTAATTGTGTTAATCGAATTGATCGTGGCCAAGAAAATAATTAAGATTTAATAAACCAGTTCTAAACAAGACGATGATAACTTCGTTCAGCAAAATTTTGATGTTTCGACAATTCTCAATATACCAAAAATTTTGGCTAAGTTTGACCAGGATATTTAATCCATTTAAATGGTTTCTTCAAATATGTATCATTATAGTTCCGTTTGGAATGGTTAACCGCGTGAAAATTAATATCTCTTAATAGTGATTTTCTTCAAAAAGAATGTGAGGCACGGTCCAGAGAATCGGGGAACGGTTGAAGTTCTGCTAGACGATTGATACCTTAGACCGTAGGAGTGGTTGTAAAAGTTTCGAAACGTCCGATGACGGTCAGTCTGTTTCTATCTATCTGATAATGTTGTGATTCATATCAACGTTGTCTTTTTGTATGTAGTACCCAAATCTTAATGGCCAGTACTAGAGGTATAGCGCCCTAAGTAGGGGGAGGGCTTCATACTAGTGGCACGAAATGAAATAGTCCAACTATCTGTTTCGTCGATAGATGTTTATCTCGTTTAGAGGGTGTTTGCTTAAACTATTGATAGTGTTGTATCAGTCGGCGACCGTTTCCAGGACCCAACAGCAAGCGACCATAACGTAATACTATAACAAATGGTGTGGTTGCGAGAATTTGGCATTTCGAGAAAACCAGTCTATATTCCCCAGAATAAAGTTTAATAATGGAGAGAGCTCGAGAGAGAGCTTATGCGATAGACGGCGGAATTTTAGTTATCAGTCAGTTAGGTTCGATGAATCAGTCCATTAGCTCACGTGTGTAACAAGTTGTTAGTTCACGAAACAGTTCGTGATCGCGAGGATTAGCAACGGCAAAAGTAATAACTTAAGAATGTGATAAGGTAGTCAGTGAGCATTAGATTTTTGCGGGAGTTTGTAGGGACATGATTTGTGTCTTTAGACCGTTTAGGGATTTATGTATGATTATCGATTTCAGGTTCCATACTCGTGTCACATTGGATACATTAAGCCCATCTCATTATTATTTCTTTTTACATAAAGAGACGTCAAATTTATGTATAGTAAGGAAATGATAAATTATGGTTCAGGTGATTTATAATATATTTATTTAAATGAGAGGACGTCCCTATCACTTTCAAATAAATTTGTTATAATTCATCCTACTTAATAATTTCTGATGCAATTACGCGTACTCACTAAGTTTTCAAGGTGGTGAATGACATAAACGATGCCGTTGCTCTAAAGAGTATGAGAACGAGTATTTAATAAATTTGTTTCGGAGACGGGAGATAAAAACCATCAGGGACGATCGACAGAGAGTTTTAGACAGTTAAGAGATACTCGTTAGAGTAAATAAGTAAAAGATCTCTATGAACGAATCAGCATAGCAATTATCATATAAATCCTCCTATTACAAGTTCCGCCCATACAAGACTTGTAATACTTAGATTCACGCATAATTCTATGTAATAGAACAGTGACGGGTTTTGTTTGCATAGCAATTATCATATCAATCCTTATATTACAAGTCCGCCATAAAAGAACTTGTTATACTATAGTACAATGTTCATAACATATTTCCATGTAACAAAAAATTATGACGGTCTTGTGTAATACCTTATAGTATAAAGCTATGAGAAAAATAAATAGTATCCTTAGAGAACCATTGTTTAATCACAATGTCTGAGAAAAGAATGAGACCATTGTGCAAAACTCACAATGTCTAAGGAAGTAAGGTGGGGACCATTGTATTATCACAATGTCTGAGGTGTAAATGAGACCATTGTGCAACTCACAAGGTCTTAAGAAATGTTCTGGATTTAGTTAAAATAACTCTTATATAAATATACGTGCGGATAAACGCAAATGATGTATGTGATATATATTACATATATGTATGTCACGTATGTATAAAGTGCAGCACGTAATGTAGCACTAAAGATAGTAGGTTGTATGCACTTTGATAAATGTTTGATGGTGATGCAAATTTTGTGAAAGTGGTTATAGTCTAGGGTAAAATATGCAACCTAGGTCTCTATAACCTTGGCTTCGATACCAATTTGTATCTCCGCAAATTGTTGTCGCAGCGCGAAATATGTCAGGGGAGCTGATTACTTCTTAATAAAATAACACAAGATACAATTGAGAATTCGACCTCTATATGTGTCGTTTTTGTAAAACAATCGCGCACACCACTACCTCACATTTGATTTCCTGATATCAAAAATAGTAGTTGTCCCATAATTGCATCATCCTCGAAAACTTTAATGTAAAGCTCAAAGCACATCAAATAATCAAGCATCTAATTCACCTGAGAAAAAACATGCTTAAAAGTGTCCAACATTAAGTTGGTGGTTCATAGATTAGTTTAAATATGAATGTAATGTTTCAACAAATATATGTTTCCACTGTGTCATACGAGTACCATGAAATATTTTATGTAAAATATGCACGACCCATTTTATGTTACCAAAGTAACCAATCTCATCAAAAGATTTTTATAAATAATGCTGACAATTTCGTCACCAAATGTTCCAAGTAATGTATTGTTGTGTCGGGGGGCCCTGTAGTCCCCAACATGATCCGACATGTTATAACGTTCGTTTACCTGGTGATAGCTAAGGAAAATGAAAATAGTGTAACTTATAATCCTCGAGGAATATTATGAGATTATTAAACCACTTAAGGCACGAAGAAGGAATAGATTTCTAAATACGGCTCACGCAAAGCTAAGAACGGGAAAATCTTACTAAATCGGGTAAACATAAAATTAATAACTCGCTTAAAAATGAAAATAGAAATAAAGTTCGGAATAAATAGTGACCTTAAATACGAAATGTTACATAATGTGTTCCCATCATGGGTGTTCCATCTGCAACAGTCGGGTATGTAACGCTTGTTGGCCCCGCAAGCGCCAAACAAATCGTGATCCGAAAATCATTTCAAATGTAAAGTATGCATTCGTGATCAAAAATAAAGTCAAATAATGTATCCCATAGCGTGCTATGCAAATAAGTATGTAAACCAATTTGAAATCAACCATGTAAATGTGTTTGTAATGAATTGCAAAATCAAGTATGTGAACCAAGTGTGTAGAATGGCATGTAAAAGATATTGTGAACAAAAATGTAAACAAGTTATGTTGAGCATGTATTCTCCCCCGAGATTTGTAAAGTAAATGTAAAACAAGTGAAAGAGGGGCTATAAACTCACATTGATGTTGAAGGACGATTTGCCGAATAGGTATTTAATATGCACAACACGAACGGAAAGACCGAAAAGGCTCGACCGAGAAGTAGTAACTAATCTCAACAGCTAAGTCCCACTAGCCTAGGATAATGCGTTTGGGTTTCCCGATGAATTGTTATGTCAACGCGACACATTGATAAAAAGATTTAGATTTAAAGTTGTAATATCTTGGTGGTTGGTTAAATAAATAAATCAAAAAGCATATGTAGTTCATTCGATGAATCATACAGCAGAGTATGTAATATATCCCGTATATATTACATAAAAAAATAAGCAATTATATAATTCGTATGATGAATTATATAATAAGACCAACAATCAAAAGAATAATTTGAAATATATAATACTTTGCAAATATTGTTTAAGAAACGTGAGTAAATGATTAAACAAAATAATTCGACACGTTTTAGAAAATCACCACTTAATAAATAAAAGTTCTCAGCATAAAGGTAATCGTACGTTTTAAAGTTACAAACCATGTACACTATGTTTTTAAAGCTTTTACAAGGGTTATGATGTTAATCTCTAGTTGACAATTATAAAATTATAAAATAACACTTTTAAAAATTAATCTTTCGTCTCACTGACGGATCGTGGCTAAAATTGTTGTTTTAATTGTAAACGTATAGTTTTCGTTCGTTGTCGGGTTATTATACCGTTATAATTTAATATGTCTTTAAAATATAACTTAGTCCCTTTTATCGGGTCTCTAAAGTAATAGAGTTTTAGTGAATCATATATATAGAAAATTATATAAATTTCATCATGTCTATTCCATTTATAAAACGATTCCCATATTTATAAAACCAAATGTTTTCTTTTTCACTTTTCAACAAACCGCATGTTGCAAAATATCCACATGTCTTAAATATATAAACATATATATTTGTATCTACTAAACAAATTAATAACATTACACTTATTTAACCATTTTAAACCACCATTTAATCCGGTTTAATATTTATGAAAACTTATGATGTATTTATTATCCGTTTTATATAAATCGAGATACACCCTTAAAGGTGGTTTCCACTCACCCAAACGCCCCTTGTGGGATGTCCTTAATGCCAAACGCACCCCAACCGGTGCCAAACCCACAAACAAACACCCCCTTGGTTGTTTCGCAGCCAACCCAAACACACCCTAACGGTATTTACAGCAGCCAAACGCACTCATGTGCATGGCTGCTGTTAAGCCAAACGCCCCAGTCCAATGCTAATAATCAAAACCAAACACCCCTAGCTGCTGTTGCTAATCCAAACATCCAGATCCAAACGCACCCGTAGTGGTGTTAACCACATAACCAAACACACCTATGTTGTTATCATCACCAAACGCACCCTTTGGGTGCTGTCTCAAACCAAACGCACCTGATGTGCGGCTAAACTAACCCGACGCACCCTAGTCTATGTAAACCCAACACACCCGAAAGCTGATTTTTCAGCAAAACAAACCCCCGGATGGGTTATGAAACCGGCAGTCCAACACACCCTTGTGGTGGTGGCTGTCACGAAACCAAACGCACTCTGCTGCGTTTTAACTAATCGGTTGTATGACACCCAACGCACCCGCTGCGTTTTTAAACCGAGCACACCCGCTGCTGAACCCCCGAACCAACACCCTTTTGCGACAGCTCGAACCGAACGTACCCTTGTTCGTGTTATAGCTAAACCCCAACGCACCTTGTTAGTTGTTAAACTGCCAAACGTACTCGTGATGGGTTATAAATAACCAAACGCAACCCTGGTTCAGTTTGGTTTACCACCGAAACAAAAAACACGTGCTGATGTCTGAGGGTGCATATTTTTATCGTTGTTGTGTGGTGATGGTAATCGCGGTGGCATAGTGGCAGTGGGGAGAGTGGGAGTTGATGACGATGGTGATGGTCCTCTTTTTTACCAACTTTTTTTTAGCGTGGTTGTGATGGTTGGCCAGCGATGGTGGGGAGCGAGCGGACTGGAGATGAGGTACGATGAGAGGTGGTGTTATGGTTGAATAGCGATGGTTGGGGTTCGCCGGAGTTGGCCGGAAAGCGGTCGGGAAAATAATGGGGGGGGGAGGGCGCCGGAAAGATATTATAAAGGGGGGGGGGGGGGGGGGGTGGGGGGGGGGGGGGGGGGGGGGGGAGGGGGATAGAGTTGAAGGAGAATGTGAGGAGGGTAAGAAGGTGGAGAAGGATGGTGTGTGCGTTTGAATTATGTTTTGATCAGGAGGGTAGGTGGGGATAAGGTGTGAATTAACTGTGATGGTGTAAGTGTGGAGATGCCCATTTATGATATAAAAATGGAGATACCCTAAATCTTATAATCTATATATTTCAAAGTTTCAAAAAAAAAAGGACAAGTTGTATGATGCTTGAGGGTTAGGGGTGAAAATATTTCCACAGGGAACTAAAACGAAAATATGAGTATTATTTTGTTAAATAACGGTTCGGGACTCGTTTGGGCAAGTTAACGGATGATTCAACGAACGAAACTTGCGCCATTGTTTTCTAAATCATTTTTCTGATAAAAATAAGTATTCACTCGACTAATTTTCGTAAACGTTTTATAAACTTTATTTAAAACGTTTATTATTTATTTTGTGACTTGGTTAGAAACAAAAAGAAATTTTACTCGGATATTCGCGTTATCAACAACGCTTCCACCAATAAAGTAAAATATTAATAATTGTATTTTTTTTTTTAAATATTTTTTATTAAATAAATATGTGATAATAAAAAAAAATTTTATATAAATATTTTTGTGTTGTCCGGTATCTATTGTGTGCAACTTTTCAAAAACTTTGCGGGGGCCGTTTTAGATACCCACCTTTTGGCTCGTTTCCAGGTTTCGGGCAAAACTAAAAAGTCGTCAGGAATATCGTTTTACATCAAATTGCTTTAGGGTCCGAATCATGAAAACATGATTTAGTGGTTCGTTTTTGATAAACCAGCTATGAATTTATATATATCATTTTTCGTTTTCGAATCAAATAAGTTAAAAATAACTTTGTACTCGCGGTGTGTAATAATAAATATGATTTATTATTTAATATGTTCTGAAAATTTTACCGTTCATGCGGTAATTGCTTTTGTTAGACAATAAAACATCAAAAAAAATCAAAAAGTCAAGTCAGACTCGAAAAGTCAAAGGTTAAAATAGTCTTTTAAATTTCGAAAATTCTCGGATGTTACAACAAACGTCATGACCGCAGAGAAAATCAGTGTTTAACTCGTATATATATATATATATATATATATATATATATATATATATATATATATATATATTTATATATATTTGTACATTAAAAAGTTCGGGGTCGGGTACGGGGCCGGGGATTTATGTTATCCCCATCCCCGCCCCATCCCCGGTTTCATAATTCGAGGATTCCCCGTCCCCATCCCCATCCCCGGTCAACTCGGGTATTCCCCAGTCAATTCGGGTTTGGGGATCGGGTCCCCATCGGGTACGGGTTTTATTGCCATCCCTATTCGTTAAGCTTCCTATAATCGATACATACTCTCCATCCGGTAACTAGACGTGTCGGAATTAATTCATTCTCTACGGGCTGTCGAAGATCGGGTATATCATTCCGGCATCAAGAAGTTTAATCACCTCCTTCTTAATGACTTCATGAATTTTTGGGTTCATCCGTCTTTGACTTTGCACCGATGGTTTACAATCTGTTAGGATTTATGTTTTCCTAACTTAGTACCGACAATACAAATAGTTAGTACTGATAGTTATAGTTAGTACCGACAGTACAAAATGTAAGTACTGATCAAATAGTTAGTACTGTTAGTAGAAAATAGTTAGTACCGTTTATGAGATATGTGTGAGATATTTTAGGAAAAGATATGTATGTTATTTGTAAGTCAGTTAGGGTTTATCCTTGGTCTATAAAAGGATTCCTATTGGCATAGTTAGATATACGACTTCAAGATATCTCACAGCAAAATCATATCTAATTAGTTAGTAATCTGTAATCATTCTAAGCAGATTAATAGAAGTTATTATTCAGTTCTACATTGTTTTTCTTAGTACTTGTGTTGAGATTCCGCATCAACATATAGTATTCATAATCAGTGTTTCTGTATAGTCAACTGTATTTATACATTTTGGCTATCATCCTTAATAGGCTGCAGAGATCTATTCATTAGGGACTCACAAGTGGTATCAGAGCCTGTGAGAAACTCTGAATAAGAAGAACAATCAAAACCAGTTTTAAACCTTTCTGCATCACACCTAAACATGTCTGCATCACAAGATGAAATTCCACCACCACCACCACCTCCACCATCATCATCACAAACACCAACCCAACAAACTCCTCATACAGTATCAACCATCAAGCTGCCTATTCTCAAAAAGGGAGAATATGATATATGGGCTATGAAGATGGAGCACTATTTGGCCCATACAGACTATCCAATCTGGGAGGTTATACAAAATGGGAATGGTCCTGTATCAATCACTACAGATACATCAGGACAAATTAAGGTTTTGCCTCCTAGAACTGCAGAAGAGATTGTAGCCAGAGAAAGAGAGAGAAAAGCAAGGACCACCTTGCTTATGGCCCTACCAGAAGATCATCTTGCTAAGTTCCATAAGATGACTGATGCAAAAGAGATGTGGGATGCCATCAAATCTAGATTTGGTGGAAATGACGAATCCAAGAAGATGCAAAAGTATATCTTGAAGCAACAGTTTGAAGGATTCTCTGTATCCAACACAGAAGGGCTTCACAAAGGTTATGACAGGTTCCAAAGTCTTCTAAGTCAGTTAGAGATTCATGGAGCAGGTGTATCTACTGAGGATGCTAATCAAAAATTCCTAAGATCTCTACCTTCTGCCTGGTCACAAGTTTCCTTGATAATGAGGACCAAACCAGGGGTGGACAGTCTAAGTTTTGATGATTTGTACAACAATCTAAGAGTCTTTGAGAGTGATATAAAAGGCTCTACAGCATCATCCTCTAGCCCACAAAATGTAGCTTTTGTCTCAGAGAACACTAGCAGTACTAATGAAGTTAGTACCGCTTATTGTGTTCCCAATCTTTCTGGTCAAAACTCAAAGTATGAACAAACCTCATCATACTCATTACTTGCTAATCAATCAAGTTGCCCTCAACTGGATCATGAGGACTTGGAACAAATTGATGAACATGACCTTGAAGAAATGGACTTGAAGTGGCAAGTGGCCATGATCTCAATGAGAATGAAAAAGTTTTACAAGAAGACTGGTAGAAAGCTACAATTTGATGCAAAAGAACCTGTTGGCTTTGATAAAACCAAAGTGGAATGCTACAATTGCCACAAAACAGGACATTTTGCTAGAGAGTGTAGAACCAAGGGTACTCAAGATAACAGGAGGAGGGATGCATGGAATTCTAGAAACAAGGATGGGAGCAGAACTGGACAGAAGGAGGATTCTAAGGCATGGTGTATTGATGGAGATGGTGTAGATTGCGAACAAATCTTCTGAAGATGAAGATTATGCTTTGATGGCTTGCAACAGCTCAGACTCAGACACAGAGGTAATTTCTTGTACAATAAGTGTAAAGAGTGTATGGCTAATCTTAAAAATATTGTATGATGCTAAGAGAGAACAATAGTGATGCAAGCATAGAAATAAAGGCATATTTCAGGTCTTAAGAAAGTTGAAGCACAGTTAGTTGCTCATCAACAAGGACAACTTGGTATGAACAAAAATAAAGTTTATGAAATAGATTTTAGTATAAAATAGATGTACTCACATACCTTAAGAAATTATTAGTAGAAGCTCAAAAGTAAAAGTAGATTTAAAGGCTAAAGTAGAATAATTGGCATAATTTTCAAAATCTTAGTAAACTGCTAAATACCCAAATGAGTGCTAATGATAAGTTTGGGCTTGGGTATGGGGATCACAGATATGATGGTATTTTGAGCTATGAAAATGAAGTGTTGCAGAGTGTTTTTGTGAATAAAGAGAGTAAGATAGAAAACCAACCTTTGTATGATAGGTTTGTTACAGCAGAGGGTATGCATGTTATACCTCCACCTATGACAGGAAATTACATGCCTTCAGGACCTGATGTAGAAGTAGATGATTCTAAGTTTACATATGGTCCAAAACATACTCAACCTAGTGAATCTGAATCACAAACAAGTAAATTTGATACCTGTGAATCTAACATTAGTGCAGAACCCTCACTTTTTGGGCTGAAGCAGTTAGTACTGCTTGTTATGTTCTAAATAGGGTATTAGTGACCAAACCTCATAATAAGACACCTTATAAACTTTTAACTGGTAAGTACCGATTATAAGTTATATAAGACCTTTTGGGTGCCATGTAACCATCTTGAATACCATTGACCACCTGGGCAAGTTTGCTAGAAAATCAGATGAAGGATTTTTAGTTGGGTATTCTCTACAAAGCAAGGCTTTTAGAGTATACAATTTAGAAACCAAAAGAGTTGAAGAAAACCTGAACATCACCTTCTTAGAGAACAAACCAAATGTTGCAGGGAAAGGACCAACTTGGCTTTTTGATCTTGATTATTTAACTGATTCTATAAATTATCATCCTGTTAGATCAGAGAATCAAGCTAACCTACATGTAGGTCAACAAGAGGCTAATCAAAATGCAGGTACAGAAAACATTATTGATGCAGGAGATTCTAAAAAAGAAGAAGAATCTGCTCAAAACTGCTTTGTACTGCCAATTTGGCCTTCTTATTCTTCAGCAATCACTCCTGCTTTAAAATCAGATGATAAGAGAGAAGGTCCAAGAGAGGAAGAACAAGTCTTTATGGATGAACTTGAAAGACTTAAGAGGCAAGAAAAGGAAGCTAATGAGGAAGCTGAAACTCTCAGGAAGAAGTTTGAGACCTTGGTTATATAAGAAGGAGCTGCTAAGTCTAGCAGTACTAACATTTTTAGTACTGTTAGCACACCAGCTAAAGCTAGCAGTACTAACCTAGTTAATACTGTTAGCATACCAGTTAGTACCGTCAGTCCTATTGAGGGACTATCTCTTTCTGCTCTAACAAATCCTGAAGAAGATGATTCAGAAATACCTCCTCTTGAGGATATTTATCAAAATTCCACTGATGGTATCTTCACTACTTCATCTTATGATGATGAGGGTGCAGTGGCTGACTTCACAAACTTAGAAACTGTTGTGCATGTTAGTCCTATTCCCACATTAAGGATTCACTCTTCTCATCCTTCAGCACTTATTCTAGGAGATCCAATCTCAGCAGTTCAAACAAGAAGCAAAGTGAATAAAAGTTCTGGAGCTCATGCTTTTGTTAGCTATGTTCAAAAGCAAAAGCGAAACAATCATAAGGACTTCCAGCATTGTTTATTTGCTTGCTTTCTATCTCAAAATGAACCCAAGAAGATTTCAGAAGCACTTGAAGATGAAAGTTGGGTTGATGCTATGCAAGAAGAATTGCTGTAGTTTAAGATACAGAAGGTTTGGGTTTTAGTTGATTTGCCTTATGGGAAGAAGGCTATCGGTACAAAGTGGGTTTATCGGAATAAAAAGGATGAAAGAGGAGTTGTTGTCAGAAATAATAGTTGCTCAGGGACATAGGCAAGAGGAAGGGATAGACTATGATGAGGTTTTTGCTCCTGTGGCCAGGATTGAAGCCATAAGGATCTTTTTGGCCTTTGCCTCATACATGGGTTTTATAGTCTATCAAATGGATGTAAAAAGTGCCTTCCTTTATGGGAAAATTGATGAAGAGGTATATGTGTCTCAACCACCAGGTTTTCTAGATCCTAAATATCCTCAGAAAGTATACAAAGTTGTAAAAGCTCTCTATGGGCTACATCAAGCTCCTAGAGCCTGGTATGCTACTTTATCTACTTTCTTATTAAAGAATGGATACAGAAGAGGAACAATTGACAAAACTCTCTTCATAAAGAAGGACAAACATGATATCATACTAGTTCAAGTCTATGTGGATGATATCATCTTTGGGTCTACAAAGAAATCTTGGTGTGATGAGTTTGAGGCATTAATGAAGAGTAGATTTCAGATGAGTTCAATGGGAGAACTCACTTTCTTTCTTGGATTACAAGTCAAACAGAAGGAAGATGGTATCTTTATTAGTCAGGATAAGTATGTTGCAGAAATCCTGAAGAAGTTTGACTTTGCAAATGTTAAGACTGCTAGTACACCAATTGAGACTCAGAAGCCTTTAGTCAAGGATGAGGAAGCCAGTGATGTGGATGTCCATCTCTATAGGTCCATGATTGGCTCTTTAATGTACTTGACTGCTTCTAGGCCTGATATTATGTTTGCAGTCTGTGCTTGTTCTAGGTTTCAGGTCACTCCAAAGTCTTCCCATCTAAGTGCTGTCAAGAGAATTTTTAGGTATCTAAAGGGCAAACCCAAACTGGGTCTTTGGTATCCTAGAGTGTCTTCATTTGACCTGGAATCCTACTCAGATAGTGACTATGCTGGAGCAAATCTTGACAGGAAATCCACAACAGGAGGTTGTCAATTTCTTGGCAGGAGACTCATTTCTTGGCAATGCAAAAAGCAGACCATTGTGGCTACTTCTACTACAGAAGCAGAATATGTTGCTGCTGCAAGCTGTTGTGGGCAGGTTTTGTGGATTCAAAATCAAATGTTAGACTATGGGTTCAACTTCATGAACACAAAGATCTACATTGATAATGAAAGCACCATTTGCATTGTAAAGAATCCAGTATATCATTCCAAAACAAAGCACATTGCTATTAGGCACCACTTCATAAGAGATGCTTATGAAAAGAAACTAATTCAGGTGCTTAAAATCCACACTGATGACAATGTAGCTGATCTACTAACCAAGGCATTTGATGTTAGCAGGTTTCAGTTCTTGGTTGTTACTATTGGGATGATAAATCCATAAGCTGCATTGGTTAAAGGGAGGCAATATGCTGTGTTGTATAGTTTGTATGAAGAAACATGTTAACCATAGGTGATGCATTTCCAGAGGTTTGATAGAATTTAGAGAGTCATTGAGAAGAGTTACTGATGGTACTGAAGCACTCCTGATACCTACATTGTTCATTCTTTGGTTGGACAAAGTTAGTACCGACAGTGCAAAGTTAGTACCGCTGGGCAAAGTTTGTACCGCTATAGAGACGTTGAAGAAAAATACCGCCAAGGGTACAAAGTGTAAATTGAAACGGTTTCCTTGAAATTAGGTCTCCTAAACCTATATAAACCCATCTCAATTGCACAGTTCCTTACGCAATCTCTCTCAAATACATTCGTATCTACAAGCCCTAATATCTCTCTTAACGACGATCACTCTTTCGACCACAATGGCTGTTCTTGATTCATGTCCTAAGCACAACATGGTCGCGTATCTGGAGAAGTCTGAAGGGAATGCAGAGTTTCACGAGATCATTGATTTTCTTAAGCGCAGTTCCATTCATCATGCTCTCACTGTAAGTCCTGTTGTTTCTACTACATTTGTTGAACAGTTTTGGACGTCTGCTAAGTCCAAAATAATCAACAATGTTAGGCACATTACTGCCAAAGTAGCTGGCAAGTCTGTGTCTATCTCTGAGGCATCAATAAGAAGTGATCTTCTTTTTGATGATGCTGATGGGATAGACTCATTACCTAATCAGGCTATATTTGATGCTATACAGCTTATGGGGTATGAAGGGGATTTAACAGTGTTAACATTTAATAAAGCTTTGTTTTCACCCCAATGGAGGTTTTTATTTCATACAATGAATCATTGTCTTAGTTCAAAAAGCACCTCTTGGGATCAAATTCCTACTAATATTGCCACTGTTGTCATTTGTTTAACATCTAATCAGAAGTATAATTTTTCTAAATTAATCTTTGATGGTATGCTTAGACATTTAGATGCTAAGAAGAAGTTTGTAATGTACCCATGTTTTATTTCTATCTTTTTAGATAAACAACTAGCTAATGTATCTGTACCTTTAGATCATTTTCTTGTAAATACTTTAACTAGTAAGGTCGTTTCTTTCATGGTTAAAAAGGGTAAACATTTCTTAGGGAAAGTCACCCCTTTATTTTCTTCTATGTTGGTACAACCAACTAAGGATGAGGGTGCTCCTTCAGAAAGACCATCTGAAGCACAACCTACACCCTCTCTTGCTCCCATTAGTGAAGTACCTAATGAGCCACAGACTGACTCATCTCCTGCTCACACTAGTAAAGTACCTATTGAGCAACAGACTGACCCATCCCCAAGACCTTCACCACCTACTATCATTCCTGATTCTATTCCAGAAAGTTCTGGTGGGAATCTTGGAGGTCATTCATCCAGTGATAAATCCCTTTTAGGGAATGAGGGTGAAATAACACTCCAAAGTGTCTATGATCTTTGTCTCTCTTTATGTGCATAGGTTTTAGATCAAGCCAAAGAAATACAACAATTGAAGGCTCAGATCAAAAAGCTCAAAAAGCAAGCTAAACCTATAATCAAACACCACAGAGCATGGCTGCAAAGTGTCTCCTTAAAGCAATGATTGACAAGAAAGAGCTCCTCAAAGAAACAAAGGGTGCACAAAGAGTCTGTATCCAAACAAGGGAGGAAGTTTGCTAAAGGTGAACCTTCATTTCAAAGAGATCCTCTATTTGATGAGATTCCTGAAGATACAGTTGAACATATGGAAACAGAGAATGCTCAAGTTGTGGGGAGGACAAGAGATATAGTGGGTGAAGAGAAGGAGATTGATGAAAATATACTTAGTACTAAAGATGTACTTAGTACTGACAAGGAGAAAGTTAGTACTGACAGGCAAATTGAAGGTACCGATGAGCAAATTGAAAGTACTGATGAGCAAAGAAAAGGTACTGAAGATCATACTGAAGAAGGAAGTGCTACTCAAGCTACTCAAACACCTACTTCTACAATATTTGGAGATGATGAAACAATAGCTAAGGTTCTTCTCAACATGAGTCAAGCCAAAGAAGTTTCTAGAGAGAATGTGTAGAGTTGAAGGATATTGAAGAAACTGACAGACCTAGGCCTACCTCTACAAGATCACTTTTGACATTAAAGCCTTTTCCAAAAATTGATCCAAAAGCCAAAGAAAAGAAGAAAATAGAAGAGGAGGATGAATCTGAAAGTGAATCTGATAGTATTCCTAAAGCTGAGAAGAAGTTTAAACAACTTGCAAGTGACTAGGAAAATGCAAGAAGAGTGGGAAGACTTCTTGCTGAGAAGCTTCAAGAACAAGAAAGAGAGCAATTTACAATAGAAGAAAGAGCAAAGTTTCTCCATGACACAATTGCTGCTCAAAGAAAATTCCTTGCTCAACAAAGATCAGAGGCCATCAGGAACAGACCACCTACAAAGAATCAACTGAGAAATCAAATGATGACCTACTTGAAGCATGTAGGAAACTTCAAGCACTCTGAATTGAAAACCAAGAAGTTTGAAGAAATACAAGCCCTGTATGAGAAGATTAAGAGGTCAGATGAAGATTTCATTTCTATTGGGTCTGCTGAAGATGAAAGACTGATCAAAAGGATGAATGAAAAAGGAATTGATTCCTCTACAAGTGAAGTGATCAAGGAGGAGAGTAAAGAAGAAGTCAAGGAGGAGAATAAAGAAGAAGAAAGTACCAGAAAGAGAAAACTTGGTACTAGGAAAAAGATGAAGTCAAGGAAAAGAAGATACATTCAAAACATTTCTGATGATGACAGTGAGAAAGAGAATGATGAGCTGAGATTACATTTAACAATAGCTCCAGATGAGGAAAAAGAAGTAGATTATGAAATACTTGACAGAAAGTATCCTATCAAAGAATGGAAAACAGAGTGTCTTGGAACTAAGCCACAGGTTGATAAAGCTGAACACTTAGAGGAGATTAATCAAAATGTGGTGATTAGAAGCAATGGACAAAAGAGATATTTTAGTACTTTGATGAGGGTGCTGTCCATATTTGATAGAGATGATTTGAATGCTATATATCAGCTGGTGATGGACAAATATCAAGATGAGATACCTGGAGGTTTTGATAAAGTACTTTGGGGAGATTTGATGGTTATGTTCAATCCAGATGATGAAGATAAGTTTTGGAACTCACAGCAAGATTGGAATATAGTGAGTTGGAAGCTACATGGTTCTTCAGGGGTACACACTTTAGTGACTGAGGCAGGATTAGTCATTCATATGCTTGTAGAGAAGAAGTATCCTTTGAGAAAGAAAGTACTGGTGCAAATGCTGAAATTAAAGTTGGAGTCTGAAGAAGATAGTACTATGGCATTAGAATTGATTAGATTTGTCAAGAAGCTACTTGCAGAGTTAGAACCTGAAGACTCTGATGGAGATGAGGAGGATCTTTGAGTGTTGGTGTCAAAACCACACAACAAATGGTCATCAGTTCACCATGCTTAACAGGCATAAGAACTGGCTAGTCCATAAGCAAACGGCTTATGGTAAAGACTTCTCAAATCCGTTTATGGTTGACAATTTACCAAAAATTGTAGGGTTCTCAACTCACCTTGCTTCATTGGTGAAGAGTTGGCTAGTCCAAGATCAAACAGTTCTTGGTAAAGACTAATCAAATCTGTTGATAGCTGATAGTTTGCTAAAAACTATATGGTTTATCAATGCACCATGTTATGGCAATGAAGCATTGGCTAGTCCAAAAGCAAACGGTATTTGGTAAAGACAAATCAATTCCGTTGATGGTTGACAGTTTACCAAAAACTGTATGGTAATTAACTCACCATGTTTTTAAATGAAGAGTTAACTATCCCAGAGCAAACGGCTACTGGTAAAGGAACATCAAATCCGTTATCCATTTATGGTGGTAGTGTGCCAAAAAACTAACTAAGCCAATTATTGGATTTTTGCTTGAAAGATGTGCTGTGTTGCTGAGAGAATTGAGAACAAAGTTGCTGTTGAAGATTGATAGTGTTTAAAAGATCAATGAAATACTAAAAAAGTGTTTGGATACTTCCTCTATGCGTTAAAGAAGGTTAAAGAAACATGAAGTTAAAAGAGTTTCAACATTCTTGTTTATGGGAGGGATTGTTGGGAATTAGTTTTTCTAACTTAGTACTGGACAGTACAAATTAAGTTCGTACTGATAGTTATAGTTAGTACTGACAGTACAGAAAAATGATTAGTTCAGTACCCGATAGCTAGAAAATAGTTAGTACCGTTTAAGAGATAAGTATAAGATATTTTAGGAAAATATATGAACGCGTTTGTAAGCCTGTAGGGTGTATCCTTGGTCTATAAATGGATACCTCTTGGCATTAGTTTGGACACACGATCTCAAGATATCTCATAGCAAAATCATATCTCAATAGGTAGTAATCTATAATCATTCAAAGAAGATTAATTAGAAGTTTATTATTTAAGTTCTTCATTGTTTTTTCTTTATGTACTTGTGTTAAGATTCCACATTAACACGTAGTATTCATAATCAGTGTTTCTACATAGTCAACTGTATTTATACATTTCGGCTATCATTCTTAATAGGCTGCAGAGATCTATTCCTAAGGGACTCACAACACCTTTATTAGGTGGTGGCGTTTGATGTATTTAGTATATTCTGTAAGCTTGAAGTGTTTTCGGGCTGACCGATTTTACCATCTGTTAGGAGATATTATACGAAGGTATTAGACCACAGATGGTCGCAGAAAGTATTAGAAAGAGTTATTGTGATCGGTTTGGAAACCTGATCATACGTTTGACTGTGTGAGTTTTTGAGAGGTAATTTGACCTACCTATGTGAGGTGAGAATTAAGACACCTGTTGAGTAGGATTGATTTGGAAAATTTTTAAGCGTGTGAATATGTGGTAAAGATTTTGGAACGGCCTTCCTAGGATGGGTAGAGCCCAGATGGTTGACCAAGCAAGGATTGTTTGAGGGTTTTTGAGTGTGTAAGTATTGGTATAGTAGAGTGTGAGTCGTGATGTGTAGGACCTATACCCCGTGGGGTTAGTCCTATTGGTTGAATAATTAGAAAGATTTGGCAATGCCAATTTTGATAGATTTGTCGTCACGTCGAGGACGAGATCATATCCTGACACCCGACTGAGGCAATGAGACCTAAAATAGAGAAATTGTGAAGCTAAGAGGTAATATGAGAAATTATCGTGATGTTGTGAGCTGATATGAATTGACCGTAAGAAAGTATAGGATTGGACTATGGAAAGACTTAGTCTTTAGGGTGATCGTAAGAAACCTCGTTTGAAAAGACTAAACCTTAGTGATTGATGTGATCCTTTGATGAATGGAATTTCCCGTTAATGACGTGAGTTGATGATTTCAGATTGAATTTCGGGGCGAAGTTCATTTAAGGGGTGAGACTATGATAACCGATAATATTTTTCAGGGATAAGTATTATAAAATATTATAGTTTTGTATGTTGGAGTCTTTCGATCTTGTCAGTTTTCCTGATGAAAGCTGAAAAGTTGACTTTTGTTGTCTATTTTTGTGTAAAATGGTTTTGGTTTAACTGGGAGTTGATGAGGTTTTGAGTTTGTAAATGAAACACTTTTGATTTGTTTTTCTATTTTAGAATGGTTTTGTGGTTTTCAGTGCTTTCCAGGAAAATTTCCCGCGTTTAGCGAAAAATCGTCACGCAACGCGTATCGGCACAACGATTTAATGGAGAATGAGTTTAATGAATTTTGGGAAGTGTT
>BQNB010001777.1:0-74122 GCA_026074375.1 Tanacetum coccineum | reverse complement strand
AGATCTATTCAAAAGGGATCAACAGATTTCACAAACCCTAATACTTATAATAATAATGATAATAATAATAATAATAATAGGTAGTTCATTTGCTTATGCTAAGCACAACCTTATTGTAGCTCAATAGTGATTTTTAATAATATATAGATGATGCTTTGATTTACAAATTGTACATAACAAAATAGCTTCTATTTAATTGTTGCATATCTTATATGCCTTATCTAATTTAACTTATCAAATAATGAAAACTGTTATAACTCATATATATTTGTACTAAGCTTAATCTAACTATTACATGTACGTAGGCACAAAAATTTAAGTAATCCCAAAAGATAATGTAGTTTGACGTAACAAATTACTTCCCTCACTATTTTTAATTCTTTATCGAGTCAAGAACACCTTCCTTCATATATAATTACATCATATATTAGATGTTACCAAAATTTGAGGAATTGAGGGGAACATACCAACTACACCCTGTAATCACACATACATATCCCTAACACGAATGAAGAAAATAAAATGTACACCACCTTACTAAATTTTAGGCATGGCCCAAATAGTTAACATCCTCTCTTTCTTCTTAAGAAAATAATATCAATAGATAAAGTCTTTATTAAACACTATATATGCTTTAATTGTTTGAAAGTATCCTATTATTCTGTAAAAATACATTCATAAGACTTTGAGTCGAACATAAAGATGAACTCTTTGGTGTTAAGGACAACTAGTATTAAGTCTAGCCACTAAAGTTTCTAAAGAAAACGTTTTCAAAATGTCAAGTATAGTTCATGTATCAAATTAACCTTGAAAGGGGTATAATATGAAAAGTTTGTTGTAGTTTAAATTTTAAAAGACTTGATATTGAATCCTCACATGCTAATATGTTTTCAATAGAGAGAGCTAGAAGCTTTATGATCAAGGGTTAGTGAGTGTCTTAAAGATTTGAGAATGCCAAACATTGCATTGCAAAAGCTTCTTATCAAAAGAAGATCAACCATACCAAGCTTAAAGTTCTTAATGTCTAGGTTAGTTATTCAAATTCATTAGACAATCATGTCTTGCATCACTACCATACGATACCATGTATCACCAACCATATTCCAAAATAAAGATTAGGTAGGTTTTTGTTTATGCCTTAAAACACAAGGGTTATAGGTTTGTTGTGTTTATGCCTTAAAACACAAGGGTTATAGGTTTGTTGTGTATAGGTCTTAAAACACAACGAGTTTGGTTGTACCCAAAGAAGCACACGATATCTAGCTTAATATCGATAAATTGGTAAGCGATGTTGTAAGGTTTTCTCTGCCAAAAGGAAAGATTCTTTAACTAGTGAAGAAACTCTCGAGTAGGAAACTTTGGAAGTGGAGTAGGGCGAAGATAAGTTTTGTGTTGAACCAATATAAATCATCTTGTCGGGTTTGATCATTCATTAACTTATTGTCCTGCATTGTTGGTAAATTTTCTTTTAACCTCATAATTATTGTTGTAGAATTGTTACTGCCACTTATCATACTGCAACATACTTCATTGGTTATTTGATACAAGAAATAAATTTATTAAAAGTGAACGTATTCACACCCCCCCCTAAATGAAAAAAAGCCAGGAAGTGTTGAATGACGATTCAAAACATATGAAATCTAATGTCAAAAATAGAGACACGTAGATCCTAAACATGCCATTATCCATCCAGGATCAATCGATCCGTTGGGGCCTAAAAACACTTTGTTTGCCTATTTAAACAACTCAATTGACAATTATTCACACTAATGCTTCTAACTCTTATTTGTTGAAAGCATATTAGCAAGTGAAGATCCACCAAAACAAACTTAGAGCTCTTGTCGTCTTAAACTATTGAAAGCATACTAGTATGTAAAGATCCACCACAACAAGCTTAGAGATATTTTCATCTTCATTTATTGAAATCTTTTTATCAAGAGATCAACCATATCAAGCTTAAAGTTCTTGATTTCTATATTAGTTTTTCAAATCCATGAGACAACCATATCTTGTCTCACTACCATACAACTATATGTTTCACCAACCATATTCCAAACTAGAGGTTATATATGTTTGTGTTTATGCCTTAAAACATAAGGGTTATAAGTTTGTTGTGTTTATGCCTTAAAATACAAAGGGATATAGGTTTGTGGTGTTGGACAATTTCACTAATATCATTCATACACTTACACAAAAATAATAGAATTCTATAGAGAGAAATAGGGTTTAGAGAGAGAGAAAGAAATAATAGAAAAGAGGTGGATGATTCTTAAGTGAAAATGAGAACCGACACCCTCCTAACATGCTACGAAGGTGGTATTTATAGACCATAAGGGATCAGCTCCCTTGGGCCGAAACTAAAACAACAAATGGGCTTTAAGCCCGAAACCTATGCCCAGTTAGCTTAAGTAATTCTTGTAAACTAAAATAATCCTATACAATGTTCGGAAATATATTATGACCATCACTTTACTAAAAACTAATGCTAATAATCTCCCCCTAAGGGGTGGTCATTGAGCTTATGGCTTCACTTCTTGTGACGTCATTGATCTTGGAACCTTGTATTCTTGGGAATTCTTTTGTAGTTCCTTTTGCATGCTTATGATCTTGGATCTTGATCTTGATCTTTATATCCTTGACTTTAATCTTGATATCATGATCTTTAGCCTTAAGATAATCTTGGATACTTCTTGAATGGAACACTTCTTAACCAAGATACTCATACTTTGACAATAGTTGAAGATTGCCAATCTCCCTCAACATAGACCTTATGACTTGATCAACTTGTAAGCATGTACTTGATGTTCTTTAATGAAGTTCTTGTATATCAGAGCTTGCAGAAGTGTATCTTTGTTATTCAGATCTTTCTTCAAGTCTTGATTAATGTCTTGAGTGTATCCTTAAGCTTTGAGTATGAGCATGTGGCCTTGACTGTGACTCAGCTGAAATGTGGTAGCTATGCCATCGACTAGTCTTGCATGTTTACGTTAGATATAAACAATAGATATAAATGAATATGTCTTTGTCATTTCGTCGATTTTTAGTTTTCGATAACCACCGGTTTCCTGTTTTATAGTATAAATATTATACATGTGATCAGGTAGATTCAAAGAATCTCCTTGACAGGGTTTCCAGTTCAGAGTGTTGGATTCACCAATGCATAAGCATCAGATTCACCATACTTACTAGTTCTCATTACCGAAACGTCTCTAAGTAGACAGCACGATAAGAGTGAATCAGTTAGTTACTATCTAACTGATTGAGTCATTAATACGTGTTCAGTCTTCTCATGCCCATATGCCCTTTTGAGGCTTCCATAATGAACATGAGATCGACCTCATAGAAAAGTGAAGTTCTTAGAAGTCTAAAGAAATTTTGTTTGAAAATCAATCGACAGTTAATGAATAAATATTTTTTAAACACATCAAAAGTTTTATATTTTCAAAAAGCATCCGTCAATTATCATTAATTCACACAGATTATATTTGCGTCTATGTTGGACTCTTGTACAACTTGTGTTCTTGATGATGAACAACAAGTGTATATGGAATAGTATCCTAATGAGATTTATTGATTGATCTCGTTGGCTCTAGACTATATAAGTGCACTTTTGATATTTGGTGATCGGAGGCTGGAGTGGACTGCCACTTTTTAATATCTATGATCTCAGAATGAGAACGTCGATAGAAGCATGTTGTACTCAGTGAGATATGAAACAAACATCTTTTGAGAGACGCCTGAGTAGATAGGAGGGTTGTGCATTGCATCACTGGGTCCATGATGACTTGTCTTCAATACTAGAATCATCATTGTAATTACCAATAGATTATGCATTTACCCGGTTTCTGCCTAAAGTTATATGGAGGGCTTCTTTCTTTACACCCTTTATCTTTACAATTCTTTTTCATTATTCAACCTCTTTAATGTTAAACCAACACGTCCTCCTTATCAGCTTGTTGGGTTTATTCCGGTGATAACTCATGCCTTGCATAACATTTTCTCGTTTTCACTTTACTCTTTTTTCAATCATACCTAAGGACTTCTAGTTTATCTATTGGAGTGTCCCTAGGTAGATCCTTCTAGGTCTGGCTGGATCATGAAACAAAATACCCAACCTTGACCGCCTTATATCTCCTTGAGAATTATCACTTGGTCGGTCTTTGGGTATTGCCATCGAATCTATAAAACCTTTGAAAAAGCAATCAACGTGTTTGAGAAATCACCCGATACACATTGAAAGTTTTCAGATTCACCAAAAAGCTCCCCCTACGTATATGTACCATATTATGAAAGAGTTTTGCACATTCGGGGACGAGAACGAACTTATATTCAAAAAATCATATCCAATTTAAGCCATATTGATCACATTTTATTCACTGTTCTCCCCCTCAAAAACTTGATGTGTCTTGTGACTACTAGTTTTAAATTTATAAAATGAATTACCGGATAAAGCTAAGAACACACGGGCAAGTATGAGCCTTCCGTATATAGATAGTTTTGGTTGGTAAGCTGAGGTCGTTCACTAGGATTTGGGTGTTTTCGGTAGTGAAGAATCTATGTATCAATAAGTAATAAAATGGTGGTAAAATGATTGTCACGTCCCATAATACCATATAAGCAACAAATAACACGAAAATGATAACGATGCTATTTCAACAAGAAAGTAATCAAATTAATTAAAACTACTTGTTTGGAACTAGTATTCATATCAATGGAGTGTTGGAGATTCGGGTAGAACTTTAGCAATAGCACACAAAGTTATAAGTACACAATTTCATATCAAATAGTCATATCATGGAATTGCATATATCACAGTTTAGGTTAACGAACCCTTTCGACCTATGATCATTATTATAAACCGATTCATTACAAGCCATTTGTGAGATATATGATTTTACCAATTTGTTTATTAGAGCCCTTTTGATCTATACTCTTGATTAAACCTTTATGAGTCCATTTAACTTGTTTATTCATGGATGTCAATCATGAAATACCAAACATACACGCGTGCTAATATTTGGAACAAATCATAACAAGAAATCCTTGCGACCTATAGATCCGATTATGATTTACCTACAAGTTATTTAGACACATATCGATTCAAACAAACATCATAAGAAAAATCATATATCTATATTGCAAAATACCAAACACTCCATATCAGTGTTTACATCATTCCAAACAAGTAAAATAAAACTACTCTATAATGATATTAATCAAATACCAAGATCCAACATGAAATGTAAAGTTCAACATGATGTAAAAGATGTAAGTTACCCAAAGCAAGATTACAATAGGTAAGGATGAAGGATTAGAGCATCCTACGAGCCTTCAATCGACTATACGCTTCGTACCAAGCCATAAAAATATTCCCAACACCTTTCTTGATGTTCTTGAATGATCTTCTGAGATTGGTAGAGGTTGTGTGGTCTTTTGGGAGAGATAATGGTGGTGGAAATTCGTCCTTATGGTGTAAGGAGAACTTTTAATAGATAGTAGAGAGCATGGTGATGAGATTTATTTTTGGGAGAAGGGGGATAAATTTCCATATTGAAAACTAAGCCATGGGGCTTGTATTTGTAGTGCAAAACCATCCTTAGCAATTAAGTATCAAACTTAGGGCCAAAGGTTCATGAAAGTTCCCAAAAAATGATTAATTTGAGGCATATGATCGGACTTGGGAGTTAATGGCATTTAAAATGGTGTATTAATGAAACTTTGGGAGGTTGGCGCAAACGATCTAGGCGGCTAAATGCTTTGCCTGCCGGATCCTTTTCATCATCTTGCTTGCGAGGCTCCTTAACAAGCCTTGAGGCTTCTCTCCACGTCTAAAACATGTTTTTGCATTTTTGTTGATTTCTTCTTCCCAATTTCTTCCCTCTTGGTTGGGTTGACTTATACAACTTATATTTCATCAAAAGACTTGTCCCTAGGTCGGGATTGGTCTTCCAAACTCGTCTTTACTTGGCGGGAATTCTTCAAAAACACATATCTTCACGTTTTTTCCTTTTTTTTCTTCACTTACTTAATCTTGGCTAGCTATAAGAATATAAATCCAACTTTGTGCAATATTAGTATTAAAAGCACGTTAAATTAACCAAATAACATGTACAAAAACCATGATAACACTCCTAAAAACATACTCAATTTGAGCGTTTTCAAATTTCCTACACTTAAACTTTGCTTGCCCTCAGGCAAATCTAGAATTAAATAAAAATAAAGCTCACATGGTGCACAAAAATGATTAGAAAAATATGATGCAAATCTACCAAGTACAAGTACGAGATAAGATTCATCGTTTTAAGCTTTTGGTGAAAAACCGAGATGTTTGACGATATCCAAAGGTTTTCTTGCTTGATTAACATTTCTAAGCACCTCACGAAAAAGAAATGAAGTATAATTCACTCAACACTCATTTATTTATTAAGTGGTGGAGTATATAAGAGAAATCACACTTATAGCCCAGTCGTGACTAGATTTATTTCCATAGGCTTGTACAAGAAACAAAACAAAACCGATGGGGCATAAGCACCAAGTGTACACATATAAAGAGGGATTTTATTGGGTTGTAACGATTAGGCGTCGGGTTAGTAAGGAGTAAGGATAAGGCATGGGAAAATTTATGAGTGGTTGTATCACGAACACTTAAGTCAAAAGTCTAATACCCATTGTTGCTAGTCACCGATCAAACCACAATCCCATAAATAAATATAGTTACAAACTTTCTTCAATCACATATTGATCACCATATAAGTGTATCACATCTTAGCACATTGGCTAATCGACATCTCAACAAACTTCATCTTCCTTTATCTTCATAATAATATAGCACATTGGCTATAATTGTCATCACATTTTTTACTTTTTTTGATGACTTATTCTTTTTTTCATTTTTTATACATCACATCTCCCCCACACTTCACATAAACATACACCACACAAATACTAAATATAAAGGTGATCAATCTTCATCTTTATCGGAATGGCACACACAAACGCTAAAGTGTGGCTAACTAACAATCATAAAAAACAATCTAACATACCAAGCAACTAGCAACCCACCGTTTAGACTTTGACAAAGGGTTTGCTAAGGTTTAAATTTTGTGGTATCTTTTTGCTTTTTTTAGTGGATGTAACAAATGAACGAGATGGCTCAATATGTGATCTAAGGGTATCTAGCACTAAAAGTGAGTGCTAACAAACGGGTCCATATGGGTGGTTAACTAGACGATGTGGCTAGCTAATAATTTTTAGATGTAAACGGAAGGCCATTTGGTTTTATTCCTAAGGTGCCTCTATATCACACATATACACTTATCATCATACGAATGTGATCTCACTGCGGAATTCGTAATGATTTACATACACAAGTTCTAGAATAAATAAAATCATCGGCACACTCATAGTAAAAATATCAAGAATAAAAGATGTATGCTATATATGAAATAGGCTTAAATCCTCACAATTTAGTGGAGAGGGCTATAAATGCGCTAGCAAATGTCATCGATCTTAGAATAGATTTGCAATATTAACCGGGTTACATCTCGAATTTTTCAAATTTTACTGTATTTCACCAGTGTGAAAACAACTAGATCACAAGGGCAAGTATACAAAAATTTTAAAATTGGCCCAAAAATATGAAAAATTAAAAATCAGTCTCGTTTTCCCTATTTACTCCCCTCACACTTAAGTTTAGCATTGCCCTCAATGCGACGAAACGAAAACAAAATATAAAAATAAGAAAATAAGAGAAAGAGAAAACCAGACATCCATACATGAGAAATCTTGATCTAACTCCATATGATAAAATGCTACGCAAATGCTAGCATAAGCGTGTGAGTACAATCGATTTTTGCTCCAAGCATCCTCCTCTGTTACCTAATGTAATTATTCAAACAAAACAAACGAAATGCAAGCAAATATATATATATTAAACATAACGAGCACGTAACACCCCATACCTAAGATTTGACAAGCTGAAAAACATTTTACTTAGAGGGTGTACATGTTTATTCAAAACAGAAACTAAATCAAATAAACAATCAAAACAAACAAACAATTTAAAGCTCGGGTTGCCTCCCAAGAAGCGCTTACTTTATTAATAAGTTATTAGCTCAGCCGGTACCACTGGGCCAGGGGAGGGGGCAACGGGGGGGGCTGGTCCTGTGTTGATAGCAGCTGGCTGGGGGTTAAGGTGTGGGGAAGAGAGTTACGCGCCGGCAGCAGGAGTGGGCGTGGCACTGGGGAGGGGGGCGCGGATGCGCCGGGCGGTGGGGAGGGGGGCACGATATGGTAAAGGGCGGTGAGCTTGGGCGAGGGTGCCATGCTCCAAGTGAGTCTGGCGAGGCCGCGTGTCGCATTTGTGGTCGACACTGTGTGGCATGTCGTGATAAGCCATCGGCTTGTGATGGTTTGGCAGATTGGGGGGCTCGGGAGGGGGGAGGGCGGCATGCGCCCGACGTGGGAGGGACGGGCGAGGACGGGAGGTCGGGGCGGGAAGGGGGGCGTAGGAGTATGGGTTCGGACGGCGGGGGAACGTAAACTAGCTTAGTTTATGCACGGATGGTGTGTGTGGGATGTGTCTTCGGCTTACTGTGGTTTACCGATATCACTATTTGTATGTATTTATATACTGTTTTTTTTTTTCTTTTGCAGCATTACAAGAAGTGAGGTGTCGGCTCGTTGGGTTTTCTGTTGTTGTGTCGCGTGGTAGGGAGCTGGGGTGGGGGAAAGGATCTGTGAAGAGGTGCAGGCGTAAGGTGGTGCAGTGACATGAGGGGAGGGTTGGCTCGTGGTGTCCTGTGCGCGGGGGGGGTAGCTGGAGGGGAGTGTACGGGAGGGGTTATATGTCGTAGTCGTTTGCTGGGCGGGAGAGTGGAGTTGGGTGGCTTGGTGTGGGTCGAGAGTGGTGGTGGGTGGGGTAGCTTTCGGGGAGGGCGGGGACTCCGAGGGATATAGGTTGGCGGTAAGCGGGTACGGTGATGGGGTGGTTTTCTTTTATGTGGTAAATGGTTTCTCTATTTTTTTGAATGAGTTTAAGTAGTGTTTTGATTCCTGTTTTGACTTTAGTTGAAGGGTAACTGGTTAAGTTTCTTAGACGGGGGGTATTGTTCTGCGAGTATTTGAGGGGCTTTTTGGGCATAGGTAGTGTTTGCCAAGTGGTCTTCTGGTGGGCGTCATGTTGTGTATTATTTACATAGTGCTTTGGGTTTTTTGTGTTTGTCGGGCGCGAGGAGGGTTATGAAAATGATGTGCGACTTTGGCGTGGCCGGGTGGAGGTTGGAAGTCAGATGCTGTGTGGATGATGTTAACATCTTTGGATGGTGTTGCATTTAGGGGTTGGAATCTATGGAATGCTTGACCAAATCGCATAAACACCGGCATCGGTGGGGGGAGAGGAAGTTAGTCTGAGTTGGTTATTGCGGGGGAGTTTTGTGTTGCGGGCTAGTGGGGTTGGTTTGGGGGGAGGGGTTGGGGTGTGTTTTTCGTATTTCTGAGCGCCCGGGGAAGGGTAGGTAATGGGACTTTTAGGCGTTGAGGGGCTTATCAAAGGGAGTTGGGGGGATGGGGCGGGGTTGGTTGTATTTCCTGGTTACGAGGTCGGGGGGTGGGTTTGTCGTGGTTGTATGGGTTTCTGTCTTAGGGGGTTTCTTGGTTTTTGGCGTAGTTGAGTAGGGAGTAGGCCCCGGGTGGGGGGGGTTAGGGGTGGTGGTGGGGGGTTTTGGGAGGGAGGTAGTGCGTGTGGGGTATCCTCAGGAATGGTGGGAGACGTTATACGCGTTGATTACCATTGGGAGGTATTGAGTATAGTTCTTTGGGACAGATATACAAGTAAGGATTGGGCATGAGAGAAATTTCTTTTTTTTGTAATAAAGTTTATAATGAGAGTAATTGGGAGCCTGTTGGGCTGGCGTCGAGTGAAATGCGATGGGGCATTTGATATGACTCAATTACATCACTATCAAGATGTGGAGGAGGTTTAGCAAGCATAAGGTAGTTGATTCTTCCGGGGGGAGCTCTGCCACTTTGGAGGAAGCCGGCATGTTTTAGACGGGCAAGATTATGATTCATAATCGAATCGAATGGAAGGCGGGCGTGTGTTAGGGGGGTTGTGTGCGGGGTGTGTCTGTTTACAAGGTTGGTACGTGTGTACTGGTCGGCTACTGCTGGAAGTTGGAGGGGTGTCAGGGGGGGTCAGGAGGCGGCCTAGGCTCGATGGAGGGGAGGCGCGTTGGTGGTGGGGGGTGGTAGGGGGTACCGCTCCGATCTACGTACCTGCCACAATCCGTTCCTTTTAACTGGATTATGTAGGCTCGTTGGCCTGATGTGTTTTCACGCGTGGTAGCCTGGTTTTTGTTGGGGCATAGGCCTGGAGTGGGTTCCCTTGTATTTCTTAAAAACAGTTAAGAGCTAGGCGAGGTATTAATGGTCTTTTCATTGCTTCGACGAAGCGCTGTAGATTCCCGGGAGCAGTGAGAGTATGACATTTATCAATTCTTAACTAATACTGGTATTGTTAACGGCTGGTTTTAGTAGTGGTCGGTTCCGTTACGCGGGTTTGGCTATAAGAGGTGGTCTTTTTATTATGGGGTATCTACATGACCTTTAATGATCATATGTCGCGGGGTTAGGTGTGCGTATTAGGTAGGTTACTAGGATAGGTTTAGGTGTGTGTAGTTTTCGGTAAGTGTGATGGTGGGTGAGTGCAGCTGGGTGGGGTGGGGGTGATTTAGCTAGGGTTTTGAGTAAGCGCTCAAGAACTGGGGCTGGGATGTGGTGTGTTCTGGTGCGGGGTTTGGGGGCTCGGGGTCAGGGGGAAGGGTGGTGGGGGTAATGGCGGTTATGGTGGTTATGGGTTAAGCGGGTCTATTGGTGGGGGTGGTGGAGGGGGTTTATCAGGTGGTGGGTAGATCGGGGAGGGAAGGTTCGGGGAGGCAGTTTCTTGTGCAGTTGAGGGGTGGTAAGGTGACGGATGTGTGGTGTGTGCTAGTGAGTGGGTGGGTGGAGGATGGGGTGGTGGGGGGGGGGGGTTGAGTGTGCGTAGCGTGGGGAGCGAGTTATTGGTGGAACGAAAGCAGCTAAGATAGTGTGGTGACCTTGGTAAGTAAGTTTTAGTGCTTCCCCTTAAATGCTGGCGACTTATACTGCGATGTAGGGTTGGACTTGGTGTGGGGTGTTCGGTGTTATCTTTGGGGGTGAGGGGGTAGGAGAGGATTGCGCGTAGAGGGGGAGGGGAGAGGGGAAAATCTTGGGGGGGGGGGGAGCTGGATCATGTTAGATGGTTTGCGGTAGATGTAAGGGGAACACTTTTATCGCAAGGGGATGGATAGGCTAGAGAAAAGAGGACCTAGGACTTTTAGGTAGAGTAGCATAGGTAAGGAGGGATGGGTGCCTTTTACAGAGGTGTCCTGTGGTGTTGGTACTGGCTTGGGGTATTCCAGGGGGAATATTAAGTAGAAAATTCCAACAAGATTCCCATCCGGCGAGGGTGCCGTTCGCGCGGGGGAAATCGGCTGGTCCGGGGGAGTTGGTTTGATTGGTTTAGATACTTAAAAGTGTTTGTATCCTAGGGAAGGTAAGATAAAAGTGCCCGAAAACAGAAAACACACACCGGCGGGGGGGAAAGCGGACCCTCCAGCGGGAGGTGGGAGGAGGGATTTAATATGATTAGGGTGTGTGGCATAGAACAAAGGAGCTCCCACGCAAAGTGAACAGCAGGAGCATGTGTTTGTTTGTGCATGCGTGGGCGGATTGGATTGATATCTATTCGAGAGTTTTCTGTGTACGGATACAGTGCTCCTGGTCGCTGTAAAGATGGGTATTTGGTTATAGGTTGGGTTGAAGGTAACTTCTAAAGCAGGTACTGTAGACTAGGAGCTTGCGTTGGGTTTGTTTGGGGTGGGAGATGCAAGGTTTTCATAAAGCTATGGTATGTGGCACAACGAGAGGTAGACATTTTGGACATTAATATGTAGTGTTATATATTTTGATCTTGTGGTTTGTTTCAGGGGGGTGCGGGGGAGGGTGGTTCGTAAAGAGAGGGTGGCGATGAGGGGGGAGGCTCGTTTGAGTGGGGGGGCGGGTGGGGGGGGGGGCGGGAGCGGGGTTTCAGTGATTGATGTTGGTGAGAGGTATGAGTGGGTAGACGCGATTTGGCCGGGGCGGGTGGGCTGAGTCCGCGGGGTGGTGGTAAGGGGAGGGAGGCATTTTTTGGAACTGATCGGTGATAATTAAGGAGGGGTTGTTGTGGGGGGCTAGTGGGGGGCGGTACAATCCTGGGGGAGGGGGGGGGTGGGGGGGGGTAGTGGGCGTGGGTGGTGGGGTTTGGCGTGCTGGGATGTCGGGGTTTGCAATGGTCGTTGTAGGGTTTGATCGTATTTCGTTTTCGGTATGCTGTGCATTGATGTATAGGCGTGGTAGAGTGTAGATGTAAATGTTGTTGTGATGTTGTATTTCGGTAGTTGATTGTTTTAGGTGCTTGGCATGGTGGTGTTCAATGTACGTGTTTCATGGTGAGGTGCCTTGGATTCGTTGTCGGGACAGTAATTCGAGTGGGTCTCTATGTTTGTGATAATTGGGTCAGTACAGATACTGGTGGGGGTCAAGTGAATGTGATAGATTGTGATGGTAGTGGAGTTGTGTTAGAATTGTGTTATACGGGGGAGAGAAGTTGTTTTATATGATGATATGCGTGAGGAGGGGAGGGGGGCCCGTGTAGTATTGATGTGTTGCAGAATAAAAATTGCGCTTGTAGTAGAAGGGTTGGTTCACGACCAGCGCGAGGGGCCGCTCAGCTAACGAGGAGCGAGGTGTGTCAATTTGCTTCCACGTGTTTTTGTTTTTCTTACTATCAATACCAGAATTTTTATCTTGTCTTCGGTGTTCGTTGACGTGTATTGCGCTGTGGGATGTTTTCGGTTTTCTTTTGGGTGTAGTCGTAGATTGTTGTTTATTTTTCTGATGGGTGTAGGGTGTCCATGAATTTTCGTACGTATGTGAGTTTGATCGAGTTTGTTCGCATTTTTTTCTTCTCTGTTATGTTTTTTCTGGTGCACTGTCATATTATCTGATATTAGAATTTATTTTTTATATATAGTTCATGCAAGTGATCTTGTTGTGTGTCTTATGTTATTCTTGGGTCTGGTTGTTTTATATGTTGGTGGATTAGTGGGATTTGGGAGATATTTGATTGCTGTGTGTTTAAAGTCCTATTTTTATATGTCAGGATTTGATGTTTGCTCATCTGTAATTTGTCTTTAATGGATGGTTTTTTGGTTTTTCCTGTTAGTTTGGGCACAATTTTCTTGTTGTTTTTCTTTGTATTTTGGGGAGTAGGGACTTGTTGGTTGGTGTATGACTTTTACTTTCTGTTAAGTATTTTGAACATTAGCATCGTTACAATCATAAATCATGATCCAGGCTATTTTGCAATGCTAGTTCCTTTTCTACTAGCGCAAAAATTCTAATTTGATTCCTAAATCCTTCATTATTGCAACAATTAAATGCTCAATATTAATTTATGTTCTGGTATCGTTGAGTATTAATATTAGTGTGTGCAGCGAAAGATCTATGAGAAATGCTAGAACGATGAAAGACACCAATGGTATTATGGGAATCATAGTTATCATGGTATGCTTTGTACCACAATCCTTATTTTTTGTCTTTTTGATTTGATTACACGTATTAACACTCTCTTCGTGTGTCTTCACCTATTCACTGAGCTCCGATGAATTCACCCTATATATTAATTTTAACCTATTCAGGGCAAAAACGGTCTCCCTCTAGCCATTCGCCTTGTAACATTCCTAAGTCACCGAACACCCCAACATTGCCATCATTCGATTACCTTAATGAATTTGACAATTGCTGAATTGGAAATTCAAGGGAAGAAAAGAAAAAAATGAAAGAAAGTGGGAACGTGGAAAAGAGAAGTAAAACATTTTTACTTCATCTGTAGAGGCTGGAGTATTTTCTCTTTTGAGTTTATTGGTAAGTTTGTACCGTGTATTATTCCAAAAAAAAGAAAGGAAACTAAATCAACATATACAATCAAAACATATACTCTAACAATTTTTTTAAAGCTTCGGGTTGCTTGTTTTTTCTGTCTTTTTTTTTTGTGCCTCCCCACCTCCCCCTAAAAAAGTATATCCATATAAGAAAGCAGCTTACTTTATTTAATAAGTTATTAGCTTGACATCTTCCACTAAAGATTTAGGATGGATTCTTTGAAGATCTTTGTAAGATAAGGGTTCAAGATAGGACCAATTAAATTTCTAGTCGGTGGTCGGTTTGCGGTTTTTAGGTGTCCAGGGAGAGAGAAGAGAGTAGTCCACACCAAAGAGAGACAATGAGGGAGGTGAACCCAGAGGAAGGAGCGGGAGCGAAGAGGAAGAGAGGAGAGAGGGAGAGAAGTACCTCGGTAGGACCGAGCAACTCGCGAGAGCAGAGAAGAGAGAGGAGACATAGCGGTTAGAGGAGGTGGGCAGATAGGAAGAGAAGAGACATAGGATTTACGTCTTACAGTTACGACGGGAGTTTCTACTTTTTATATTTCAGCTCTACTTTTTGGTCTTTCTTTTGGTATGGGTTCCTTTGGCCCCATGATGACCTTTGTCAGTCCTTCTTTGTTTCTTTTTCTAGAACTCTCTCATTCCCTACTCCAGTGTTGATATTCCAGATCAAATTTAATTCTTCGCCACAAACGTTTGTGTGGCTGTGTGTTATTTCTACAATACATCGTCTGTAATGTCCTCTTCGCAGTCGTGTTATGGGATCTACACTTAGAAATCCCATTAGAGTAGGTTTGTCACGGTTGATGATTTGATTTACTTAGGGTTTGGGTGTGTTGGCACCATGGTTTTGGGATTGGGCTTGTTCTTAATCCTCCCTTGTATTTAGTACTATATATAACAATTTTCTTTTCATTTGGAAATTGGGGTTGTTGTAGGTTTATAGAAAAATTCAGGGTCTCGGTGGTTTGGTTGGTGGTATTGTGAGTTTTATATACGCCCATAAATATGTATAATAATAATATTTCCAAAAGAGCAATTAAAGTTCTTTCCATAAGTCGCCTGTTTACAGAAAAAGCTTACTCTAAAAGATATATATAATACTATTAATACGTATATTTACGTGGGAAGAAAAAGAATGATCTACCCGGGTCGTTTTCCATCGACTTGTGAAATTGAAACCTTGCTTTAGCTTTGGATTATGATTGGAATTGACCGGGAGAAATATATTTGTGAGCTTATAGTTTCTATAAACTAACGTAAAAAATCGCTAAAAGCAAAAACAATTAAAATGAACAATTAAAAGCACAATTCAAACTCATAAACAACTATTAAGGGCGATAGCAATAAGCAAATGAAAACATGACCGAAAATTAAGCAAATACACTAAAAAATTAACTCCTAAAAATGCAATAACTAAATTTCTTAACCTAAATTAGGACACCAAAAAAGAAAATTTTAAGCGAAAAAGTAAAAGGAAAACATTTTTTTGATTATTTTGGAATTTTAGTATTGAATTAAAAACGTAATTTAATCTATATTGGAAATCGTAATTAAGTAAAGAAATAGTAATGTATTTGCAAATTACCTTCCTATCCATAATATTAAAGAATAATACTTTGTGTTTTATACTTTTGGGTAGGAACAAAGTTCCGTATTAATTACAATAATTTATATTTGAATATGTGTTTTTTTCTATGTGTTATTATTAAAAATCCTATGTTTTTATTTTTAATTAAAGGCTTATGTTTTTTTGGGTTGGGGGTAAAATTTGTTTTGCTTTTTAGTGTTCGTTTTGGATGTGGCGGTATGTTTTCCATTTTTGGTGGGTGCGGTGGAGCTTGGAGGTTATTTATGGTGGGGGGGGGGTGTATGTTTTCTAGGTCTACTCTTTTGGGTTTTTTTTTTTGTGTTTTTGGTTTTTGTCTTCGTTTTTTATTTTTTTTACATGATTTTTATGGTGGGGGGGGGGGGGGGGTTGGGGAGGGGGCTGGGGGGGGGTAGGGTGGGGTGGACGACGCGGGGGTGTGTTTGTTTTAAAAAAAAAGTATTTTTTATTATTTTTTTGTTTTTGTATTTTTCTAACAAAAAGTGTATTTGTAATTTTCTATTTTGTTTTTCATCTCATTAATGTCATTTTTCGATAAAATAGAAACAAAATGAAACACCTAAGAAAAAAAAAAATGATTTTTGAAAAAATTAAATTTATTTAAAAATAATATCTACTAAATAGAGAAAGGAAAATTATTGAAAAATTCACGGGGAAATAAATAAGGGTGAAGGAGGGAAGGAGAGAAGCGGGGATTAAGGGAGAATGGGGGGGAGGGGAAAATCCTTAAATTGCAAACACAAGTTCAAAGGAAAAAAAAAAAAAAAATAATGAAGGAAACTCCCCAGAGCTTATTAAATAAGTTGGGGGGATATTTTAATCTAATTAAATCCTAAAAATAGCAAATTAAGTCCTAAAAATTTAGAAAATTGATTTTTAAACTTAGAAAAGTCTAAAATAACATAAAAACTCAGAAAACTATTTTTAACAACTTTTAAAATTAAAATCCTATTTTTAAAATTAAGAATAAAAGCTCAAAAATGAAAATTAAAATCTAAAAGTGTTGAAAATGATTTTTCTGAAGGTAAACCTACAAGTACTTTTTTTAAAACTAAAAACTATTTTTTTGAATTTTTATGAAATTTTTTTCTATTTCTTAGGAATTTTCGAAATTGAAAACTTAAGAAAAATGATTAAAAATAAAATACTTAATGAAAAATTACCAAAAATTCAGGGAAAATCTGAAAAGCAACAAAGGGGACAGGAAAAATAAAACCTAGGGGACAGCTTAACAAATAAGCTCTAAATAAGCTTGTATAAGCTACGGCTTATAAAATAAAAAAGGAAATGAAAAAGTATACTAGTATTAAATGGGGAAGAGAATGAATGGATGAGCTATTGAAGCAAAGGGTTAAGGCATTGGGCATTTATCATTGAGGTCGTGGGTTCAAGTCTGGCAAACCTCATTTTTTACAATTTTTTTTATTTTTGAAAAACAAGAGCTGAAACTTATAAAGCCAACATTTCTAAGAACTTTTAATAAAAGGAGTTTAAGCTATAACTCAAAGATGAGCTCAAAAAGAGCTTAAGAATGTCTGCTTACAGAAAGTAAGCTTTTGAGCCTTCTTTAGCTTATTGTCACTTAAAAGCTTGCACAAGGTTCAATTTAAGCTCAATTCAAAAAGTAAAAGCTGTTCTAGGATCCTAATGATGCCTACTAACTAGAAATGGAAAGCAACTTAAACCACTAACACTTAAACCTAGCTGAAATTGAAAATCTAAAAGCTTAACTCAGGCACAAACACAAAGAGCTCAAAATCAAGTTAAGCTCAAAAGCTCAATAAACAAAGATAGAAGCTAAACTTATGGAATATTATCTAACTACTTATAAACTTTGAATTCAAGTAATAAAAACAGATATCATAAGCTAAATTTATAAAATTAAAAGCTAATCTAATTTACTACTGTTTTTGGTCTTTTTGGAATTTTTAATGAACTTTTAAGCTAAATGTACTAAAGCAAATAAGCCTGAAAATGAAAAAACTAGCTTAAATCTATGCTAAGCTATGTCTAAACTACAAGCTAGATGAAAGCTTAATCCTAAATCCTACTAATACTAGTTGAAATGAGGTAAACTATGACAGCAGTAGTAACTGCTTAGGTTACTGCTGATGCACTTGACAAGAGTGCAAGACCAAAATGCAAGTAACCTTGTGGTTACTACTGCATTTAGCAAACTCAAATAGAGTGCAAAAACACTTAGCAAACCAAATCCAAGCCTTCCAAGGCTTGGATCAAACTTTTACAAGCAAAGAAAAAGGGAATTAGTACCCTGGTGCTGAGACAAGCTTAATAAGCCATAAAATGATTTAAAATGTAAACTAAACCTCAAAACTTGTTTAAAACTTGATAATCTAAGAAAACTCAACTGTCCAAATTGATAACACAAAATCCTATTGACTTTTGATGGTCAAAATCCCTTAAACCAAACACCCCTTAATACTTTGACAGAATTTGATCAAACTAACAAATTTGAATTCCATTTAACAAAACCTCATTACCAGATAAAAACTAGCTTATAATAACTCTAACAAACATAAATCAATCAATTAACTAGGCTAGAATTAAAGATCTACACTAGTTGCTAACTAATATTTTTGGTTTTTATATGTTTTTAAGACAGAAATGAAACTACTATGATCTAAAATAATTAAGCTAAAACAGATGATGAATAAGCACTAATTAACATTATTAAACTCAAATAAGCAGCTAGAAAACAGATAAGCACAATTAATAAGCAAATCTAAGCTATTTAAGCAATTTTTAAGCTAAAAATTAAAGGACAAGAAAGTAAATAGAAGACTTACAAAATGCTTCAGCTTAACAGAAGCTAAGGCTCAATTGAGCTTAATCAACAGCTCTGGCTTATTAGAAATAAGCCAGTATAAGTCCTTGAGAGCCCTTCCTTAACTGGCTCTCCTTCCAAAAGCTCATAAGTCCAAAAGCAAAGGTAAATAGGATTAACTGATTTTATTTATTTAAGTAAGATTAAAACTGACTTAAACTCTATCATAAGCTTAAAGACTTATGAGAGCTATTAAGAGCTTATAAGACAGTAGCTTAATATTTGAAGAGAAAATGAGAGCTTATGAATGAAAAACAAAAGTGCTTATGACAGATTATTTAAGAGTAAAACTAGATTTCATTAAAATAAAACTTGATTACATGATTAAAAGGAAATTACAACTGAATTTAAAAAGGAAATTGCAATAAGCTAAATTTAAGCTAAAATCTACTAAGCTACTACTACGTGTGTGTGTGTGAGAGTGTGAGCTCTATTTATAGCCTCTTGGTGAAGCTTCCAGACCTTGCTTGCTACCCACGCTCCTTTCAATCTCAATCGTACAAATCTTCAATCATTGGGAAGTAATTCATAGCCGTTTGATCAAAAACTATCTCACACGGATTGCCAGCGTGGCAATCCGTGATTGAGACGTTGTGCTTTCTTTGTGAGAGCAAGTAGTACCAAATTTAATCATTCCTTGTGCTTTCCTTGATTTCCACGTGTGATTCTAGCTTGACTTGACCAATGAGAGCTCCTGAAATGACTAATGAACCCTGCCATTTTGTTCTTGACCCCATGAATTGTCGTTTGTACCCTTCAATTTTAAGAAGCCCTTTGTTTTTTACTGATGGTGAATCGGAGGGGATGAATGAATAGTAAACAAGTTTTCCCGCTTTTATTTTGACTGAAAAAGGGGTAAAATGGGTATGAGTTTGGGATAATTGCAATTTGGGTCCTTGTGGTTTTTGAAATATAAGTGCAATGATAACCAAAGTGTAATAAAGTTTCACTTTTGGCAATTTTGGTCCCTGGACTTATATTAAAATGGTAATGGGCAAAGGATTTTGGGCTTTTGTTATGGGCTTGGGATCCGGGTAAGGTTATAAAGGGTTTAAGGTAAGTTTAGGGCCCATTAAGCCTTAGGGACCATTTGTGTAACTTTTGGAACTTGATGGACTTAAATGGAAACATTGGGATTTTTGTCTTCTAGTGGTTGACTTATGTTGACCAAGGTTTGACTTTCTTTGACTGAAGCTTGACCATAATTGACTTTTCTTGGCTTCGGCTTTGAATCCTTGGCTTCTTTTGTACTCTTCCGATTTCCGTGTTCGTGTTTGCCCGTTTTTGATGGTTTTCTTGTGATATTTGTCTTATCCGTACCTCTACACACAAAACACAAAAACAAGTATATTTTTGCCATTTTTAGTCTGTTTTGGGTCATTTAAAGTCATTTTTGGTATAAACAGATATGTGTATTCTACACTTATCAGATATACACGTTGAAATCCATGAGAGAAGGTGATACGGTTGAAGAGTTAGAATTACTTAGGTTTGGGTTTGGCATGGTTGGATTGGCTTGATCTCATCCTCCTTGATAAATAAAAAATCACCCTTATCATTCTCATTTCGAATTGAGGGTAGTTTATAGACAAATTCATGTCTCGGTTTGGTATTTATGGTGCGAGGAAGAGATTTGGTTTTGTTGGGCTTTCTCGAGATACTTAAATTACCTCTCTAAGTTCTCGATAATTGCTTGGCGGTTCCTCAATCATTGATTGATTTTTCGCTCCAATTCAACAACTTGGTCCTTCATACGTTCATTTGCTTTCGTCTGCCTAGCCATCCACTCTCTCATCATCTCCTCCGTTGAGGTTTTGGGTAATTCGAAATATCGTGATAGATTTGGCATTTTGCTTCGTGGTCGGGATTAAGGAAAGTGACGATTTTTGTTTTTGTTTGGATAGGAGTATGAATTTCTAAAATTTCATTCATGATATCCTTTATGATATCCTTAGATATAATTCGCTTCTATGGGATTACAAATCGGCGTGTCATCATTTATGTATATTTGTGAAGCGTGGTTGTCTCTACGAGTATCTCGCATCTTGCTGAGCTCTTTCTTTATGATTAAGAATTCGAAATCGATTTTTGTAGCGAGAGCATCAAATTTTTCCATCAATACTTCATGATCGGAGATGATGTCGCTTCCACCGATAGAAACAACAATTTTTGGTTTGGGGTTCTGAGAACGTCTGAGAAATCGAGTTTGAGAAGTACCTTATCCTCGAGGATTTTGAAAGCTTCGTTAGGAGTTTTATAGAGGAAGATTCCTCCGACGTCAAGAATTCCTTAAGTTAGATTGTCTAAACCATGATAGAGTATTTGAATTATCGTTCCTTTGGTTAGACTGTGTCCGTAACAAGTGCGAAACATTTCTTTCATTCAGAGCTAAGCTTCAACGAGAGATTCGTTATCGAGATGGTGAAAGCTATGAATTTCGTTTAAGAGACATTTAAACTTTGCGGGAGAAAAGTATCGGCTTATAAAAGCTTCTCTTAATTCATTCCATGAAGTAATTGTTCCTTCATCTAATTCATTCATCCAAGTCTTAGCTTCTCCGAATAACAAGAAAGGAAATGTCCTCAATTTAACCGCTTCCTCTTGATTTTCATTATATTGGAATAGGTTACTAATCTCTAGAAAATCGGCTATGTTTCAGTGAGGATCAGACCGAATTCGCCCATCAAATTGTTTATCCCGACTCATTTGCATGTGGGTACCCGTGATAAAGAAATTGTTTGGAATAGGGATTTGAATAATAGCGGAACTTAGTGTTGGAGCAACGGTCCAAGTGCTTGACCACATGGGTTGTTCATCGGGATCAATGACGACTATGGGTGGGGAATCGGGTGGAGTTTCGAATTTCATCTCAGGTATGTCAATCTTGGATGTTATGACGAAAAGTTCCTCAATGAACGGTTGTTTGGAGTAAGCTTTAGAAGACTCGGTTTTGAGGGGTACGTTTGGTGTCTTTTCAGACTTAGTCCTCTTTTTGATTTTACGTTTAAGTTCGCAGAATGGACTAGTGAGATGTTTACCCGAAGAACGCGGGTTTATATAAACTCGAAGCGATTTACAAAAAGTCACAGGAAATAAAGATAAATTTAAATGAAAACAAATAAGAACAAAATCTTTTTGTATTTTTTTTGATGACGTAATAAGAAAAATAAACTTGACTACTATAAGAAAAATATTATTAGTATTATTTGCACTATTTTATATTAGTACGGGAAGATTTAGAAAAATAAACTAGTTACTACTTAAACTATTTCTTTTCTCTAATAGACTTTTTTTTGATAAATTACTTTTTTGACAAGTTTTAAACAAACTAGTAAGCAAAGACGACTTAATTAAAACATTTTTAATCGACTAACTAACTAACTTTTTTTAATACTAAAGACAATTTTATAAACACTATTTTCTAACAAATTAAGAAACAAATTAACAGAAAAACTTCAACGAAACCACAAAACGAATATTGTACCAAATCTATCAAACCGGACGGTTTTTTTGACTTCGGGTTCTAACCACGGGGTTTGGAATCAAACCGGAGCGTACATAAATACGAAAGTGGCACAAGGGATTGAAATGGGGCGGTTTGGTGGTGTTTGCTTTGGGTTTTGGGGAATTGGACAAAAAGTGGGTAATTGGTTCTTTCTCGAAGAATGGTTGTTCATACAAGTCGAAAACACAATTAGGAACGGTTTTGGGTAAGGCTCGAACTAAGGTATAAAGGTAAAACGGGTTTTTAAAAGAAATTTTTTCAGAATTTGATAAGAAAAATCCAGCTGGGCAGCTGGATGATCTTCGTGGGTCGACAAGGAAGCAGCCGGCCGGCTAAACAAGCACAAATTAAAACTAACAAAAACAAAAACACGCAAGCAAACACGATTATCACATAACATAAAACAAAACAAGACGGTTTGGTGGGTTGGTTTTTGGCAAGCAATAACAAGCATGATTTTAAGAATGACGAAAACAAAGATTCTAAAAAACAAAACACAAAGAAATCCCCAGCAGCGGCGCCAAAAACTTGATGGTTACGATGCCGGATTAAGAGAATGAAATAAGCAATTCGACAAGAACTCAATTCCAACAAACAATCAAGGAAATACGCAAGATCAACAAACAAACAAACAAAAGAGTGCAAAACAAATCTGTTAGGAATTAAACACTTTAGAGTTAGTACTGCTAAGCTAACAGTTAGTACTGCTAGAAGAAAACAGTTGGTACTGCTCAAGATTACAACTGCCAGTACTAAATCAGTCAGTTAATACTGCTAGAGTAAGTTAGTACTGCCTGTACTAATTTAAGACTATTGAAGAACTTACTACTGCTGGTTATAGAGTTACTACTGTTGGTTCAAGATTACTGCTGTTGGTGAGAAAGTTAATGCTGCTGAAAGTCTTCTTGTTGTTTCAACTGAAGTTAATGCTAATTGACTGAAGTTAATGCTGATTAGTCAAACAGAAGACTGAAGATTAATGATGATTGAAGAGATTAATGCTGATTGAGAATTTGACTAAATACTTAGGAAAGTATTTAATATTTAGTCATTGTATTTAATATATTTGACTAAATATTTAGGAAAGTATTGTAAGCTCATTAGGACTCTTTGGTGTATAAAAGGAGATCCTAGGGCATCTAGTTTACATATCTTATACATCTCATTCATCTCATTATCATACACATACCTACACAGCATCTCATTGTAAGCTTCAAGGTTGTAAACCCTAGTACTAGGTCAAGAGTACTCGTATTGTTGTTTATCAATAATATTGAAGCATTTAGTTGTATCTTGTCTTCATAATTACTGTTTCATTGATATATCTTCTAGAGTATTAAAGAGTAGATTCCGCATACTCTTTGATATACACACAAAGTTTCTACCATTGTTATTTTGGATTTATCTAAGGTAACATACACTTTAATAGGTAAAGAATCGATCAAGGCGTGGGATCAACAAGTGGTATCAGAGCCTGTGCTTTGAGAAACTTTGATCTTAAGATAAACATCAAGAAGAAATCATTTACTCACTAAGGAAAATGGCTCCTATGGCTCTTATCAGACTCTAAGGTTATATTGACAAAATCGTTGCTCAAAAATTGTATAAACAAACTATTAGCTCCTAAAAAATAGTATGATAATTTGCTTGTTAAATTAGATAATACTGGTTTTAAAGCAGCTACATACAAAAGAGGTTTATCAATTTAAAAGGACAAATTCTTAAATATAAAGAACATGAAGTTCTTTTTTTTGAGGAAATTGCTTTGCTTAAAAGAAGTGTAGGTCACAAAGAATATCAAATGGGATTACTTAGGACTGAACTTGAAAAGGTTAAACAAGAAAAGGAGGGGTTTAAGTTTAAAGAATAACTAAATTTGATGAAATCTGCAAAAGACTTTAGAAGTAGAAAGTTAGGGAGTCAGGATAACTGACAATAGCAATAACAGTGTTGGGGTATAGTGCAGAACCTCCACCTCTTTCATGTTGATTCTTAATAGATCCAACACCTTTAGACTTTTCGTATATTCTGGTCCTGAAGAGTTCAACGAGCCCTATTCAAAGGTATCTGGTCCTGAGGAAAAGCAAGAAAAAAGAGTCTAATGTTGTTTTGTGAAAATTTTTCAAATGAAACAAAAGAAAAATTATGAAGCCCAATCTATTGAAGAATAGTTTCTGCTGCATGAGGAATGAAGTTGAGGTCCTCAGTTTTTGTTAAAGAAGAAAACTGTTTATTCCTACTACAGCTAAAATAGAAAAACCATTAGAAGCCAGTGAATATGCTGAGATGATACAGGTCACAAAGACCTAGAGGAGAAACCAAAGAAACTGAATGGACAAACTCCAATCAGTTAATGTAACTTTGTGTTTAATAACAAGGCATGTTTTATTCTTAGAAGTTTTGATCACATTCAATACAGCTGTCCTAACCAACAGAGGAAAAGAATAGTAAGTGGAAATAATTATAACAAAAAGGATAATGACTACTATTCTAAAACCTTCATCCATTCCAGTGCACACAAACATATGGCTCCAAGAGCAGTCTTAATGAAGATTGGCTTAAAATCTGTTAATACTGCAAGGTCTTTTAATACTGTTAGGCCTTCTTATATTGCTCACCCCAAATCAATAATTCATTGTGCTAGACCAATGATATATTTTCAAAATCAAGCACAATCAACTCTTTACAGGCCCTTTTACAAGAGAACAACATTAACAAAAAGGTGTTTTAATCAAAGGTTTAATGATGTTACGGCTTCAGCATGTTGGGTTTGGAAGCCAAAGAACAGAGTAATAGATCATGTCTCCAAAAACAACATTGCATCAGTCACTTTGAAGAGACTTGATTACATAGATTCACAAGGAAGATTCAAGTCAGTAATGGATTGGGTTCCCATAAGAGGATGATATTCAGATCCTTGTAGCAGATGAGGCTTGAAGACAGATTTGAAGCAGACATAGCAGACTTATGATGCATAGATTTCGCGGAGAGCCATGAGCATGGAAACCTCAAATGTGATTATGATATCAATACGCTAATGTACTCATTACTACTAGTTGGCGCAGAAGGTTAGTACTGCCAGCCCTGAAGTTAAAACTGCTAGATCAGCATAATGAGATGGCAAATGAACTTCTTTAGAAGATCTTTATGCAGGCAGAAAGATCAAGAAGATGAAGTCTTTGGAAGCATCAAGCATCCTCTCAGCAAAGACAAAGAAGGGTTAATTCAGAGAAACTTGATGATTTGAAGGTAAATCACAAGTTTAATGGAGGATTGTTAGGAATTAAACACTTTAGAGTTAGTACTACTAAGCTAATAGTTAGTACTGCTAGAAGAAAACAGTTGGTACTGCTCAAGATTACAACTGCCAGTACACATCAGTTTCAGTTGAATATACTGATAGAGTAATTTGAGTACTGGCCTGTAGACAATTTAAGACTATTGAAGAACGTACTACTTCGCTGCTTATAGAGATTTACTCACTGCTGTTCAAATATACTGCTGTTTGTGAGAAAGTTAATGCTGCTGAAAGTCTTCTTGTTTGTTTTCAACTGAAGTTAAATGCAAATTGTGACTGATGTAATGCTGATTAGTCAAACAAAGATGAAGAAAATGATGATTGAAGAGATTATGCTGAATTGATATTTGACTAAAATACTTATGAAAGTATTTAATATTTAATCAATGTAGTTCAATATATTTGACTAATATTTATTTAAAGTATTGTAAGCTCATTAGGACTACCTTAGTGTATAAAAGTAGATCCTAGGTCAGCTAGTTTACATATATTATACATCTCATACATCACATTATCGAAACGACATATCCTACACCGTCAGCTCATTGTAAGCTTCAAGGTTGTAAACCCTAGTACTAGGTCAAGAGTACTCGTATTGTTGTTTATCAATAATATTGAAGCATTTGGTTGTATCATGTGTTCATAATTACTAGTTTCATATGATATATCTCTTAGTATGTAAAGATAATTCCGCAATACTCTTTTGAAATACACACAAAGTTTCTACATTGTTATTTGATTTATGCCAAGTAACATACACGTTTACTAGGGAAAGATCGTTCCAAGGCATGGTATCTAATAAAATCCCCGATAGCGGCCCAAAACTTAATAGTGTCTCCGCGCCACTAGGTTTTAAAATTATAACATGAATTTACCGGATAAAGAAAACATAGCGGGCAAGTATTTAACCTTCCGTATGTAACAAGTTTTCTGGTTGGTAGAGTCCGAGGTCCGTGTCACTAGGATGTGGGATAGTTATTATAGTGAAGAATCTATGTATCAATAAGCAATAAAATGGTGGTAAAATGGTTGTCACGGCCCACAATACCATATAAGCAACAAATTACACGAAAACGATAACGATGCTATTTCAACAAGAAAGTAATCAAATTAATTAAAAATACTTGTTTGGAGCTAGTATTCATATCAATGGAGTGTTAGAGATTCGGGTAGAACTTTAGCAATAACACACAAAATTATAAGCACACAATTCCAATCAAATGGTCATATCATGGAATTGCATATATCACGGTTTAAATTAACGAACCCTTTAGACCTATGATCATTATTATAAACTAATTCATTACAAGCCATTTGTAAAAATAAGATTTTAACAATTTGTTTATTAGAGCCCTTTCGACCTATACTCTTGATTAAACCTTTATGAGCCCATTTAACTTGTTTATTCATGGTTTTCAATCATGAATTACCAAACATATACGCGCGCTAATATTTGGAACAAATCATAAAAAGAAATCCATTCGACCTATAGATCCGATTATGATTTACCAACAAGTTATTTAGACACATATCAATTCAAACAAACATCATAAGAAAAATCATATATCTATTTTGCAAAATACCAAACACTCCATATCAATGTTTACATCATTCCAAACAAGTAAAATAAAACAACTCCATAATGATATTAATAAAATACCAAGATCCAATATGAAATGTAAAGTTCAACATGATGTAAAAGATGTAAGTTACCCAAAGCATGATTACAATAAGTAAGGATGACGGATTAGAGCATCCTACAAGACTCCAATCGACTATACGCTTCGTACTAAGCCAAAAAATTGTACCCAACAGCTTTCTTGATGTTCTTGAATCATCTTTTAAGATTGGTAGAGGTTGTGTGGTCTTTTGGGAGAGATAATGGTGGTGGAAATTCGTCCTTATGGTGTAAGGAGAACTTTTGATGGATAGTAAAGAGAATGATAATGAGATTCGTTTTTAGGAGAAGGGGGTAAATTTCCATATTGAAAACTAAGCCATAGGGCTTGTATTTATATTGCAAAACTATCATTAGCCATTAAGTATCAAACTTGGGGCCAATGGTTCATGAAAGTTCTAGAAAAATAATTAATTTGAGGCATATGATCAAACGTGGGACTTAATGGCATTTAAAATTGAATATAATGAAACTTAGGGAGGTTAGCGCAAATGAGTCGGGCGGCTAAATGAATTGCTTGTCGGCTCCTTTTCATCATTTTTCTTACGTGGCTCCTCAACAAGCCTTGAGGCTTCTCTCCACGTCCAAAACATGTTTATGTTTTGCATTTTTGTTGATTTCTTCTTCCCAATTGCTTCCCTCTTGGTTGGGTTGACTTATACAACTTATATTTCATCAAAACACTTATCCCTAGGTTAGGATTGGTCTTCCAAACTCGCTTTACTTGGCGGGAATTCTTCAAAAACATCTATCTTCATGTTTTTTCCTTCTTTTCTTTACTTTCTTAACCTTGGCTAGCTACAAGCATATAAATCCAAATTTATGCAATATTGGTAGCAAAATCATGTTAAAGTAATTAAACAACATGTATAAAACTATGATAATGCTCCTAAAAACATACTCAATTTGAGCGTTATCAAATAAACATTTTCCTTTCTTTGAAAAACCAAGTTCTAAGCTGACATTTACTTAGAAGTCGTATGTTTTGAGCAAACTTTTGAAAAGTTTTTGATAAGAATGCTCGAAAACAAGAAGATTTCTCTTCTTTTGAATATAAAGCGCACTGAAGTGTACACTTTTCTTTTCTTTAAAACCGAATTCTGATCAAAAGTTATCAGAAGTCATAGAAAATTTATAGAAGACATGTTTTAAAACACTTTAGAAACTCTCGCTTGAACTTTATTTACATTTCCGTGTCATTGTTAAACGAAGTTTCTAGGGACGTAAATATTATCAATTTACAAGAGACATGTCGAAGAAGATTATTTTTGGTAGTTTTGAAATTTTTTGATTTTGTATTATGCTTTTATAAGTTTTATAATTTTTGTATTTTGCTTTTCTGATAAATATATACACATAATTACTATGATTTTGCAAGACGCTCAAGCTCCTGTGGAGTCAAACTACGCATACCAAGACGACGAACCAAATAGTTAAACTGATCCATTAGAAAGGCTTGGTGAAAATATCGGCCAATTGGTAATCAGTTTTGAAAAAATACAGTTCAATCGTACCCTTTTCTACGTGTTACTTGATGAAATGGTAGCGGACTGTGATGTGTTTTGTTCTAGAGTGTTGGACTGGGTTGCAGGATATGGCTATGGCTGACTTTGAATCACAATAGATATGGACCTTGTTAAAGTGAACCATAATTCGTTAATTGTGTGACAATCCGTCAATTTCAGATCGTTATTTTATTCTCGAGTATTAATTATAAGTTTCATTTTTATGTTGAGATATGAACTCATGGCTAACCGGGAAGAAATTAGGGCTTACACTTGTAATTTAAGTAACGTTTATGAATAACCGGCGAATTCTACGTTAAGCATCGACGTTTATATTTTCAAAATGCCGTAGATATAATTTTTTTGCATTCGTTTTTATTTTTCGTATCTCGTACTATTTTTACTTTTTACGAAAAACAACTACAAAACGTACCTTTTTAAATATCGGACTTTGATAATACCCGCATTTACAAATTATGGGTCAAGTTTTAAACTCAACCCACTTATCTTATACCCCATTGGGGCGGATCAACAAAGGGGTGAGGTGTCCCCTTGGTGATCAATATTGTTCATGCACTATAACACTTGACGCTTGGTCTAAAATCATATATAAGCTCACTTTTGACCAACATAACACACACAACTCATTTTATAACCAAAATTATGCATTTTCTCTCTTCCTCTCACTCCTTAGACGCCACACATAGCACCAAAAACACCAAATCCACAAAAAATTTGAAGATCAAATAATGAGCCCACTAGTGAATATGACTACCTAGTGTAATCCTTGCATTTTTGAGGTGATAAAAGAGGTTTTTCAAGAAGGTTTTTATACAAGTTGGGGCTGAGATTACACAAGGTTTTATAAAGTTCATTGGGTAAAGAAAATGATGATCAAAAATTATTTTAGGTGAAGATCAAAGTTGGAGTAGAATGGTTATATTGTTTTTTTTGTGATCAATTGATCATTCTCATCATTTACTTTTGGAAAAACTCTCTTGTTGTTCATTATTAATGTATTATTTTGATTTCCATAATTGTATATGTAAATGTATTGATATATGAATGATCAAGAGGTGGAAAGGTTTCATGCATGCATAAGAACTAGACAAAAAAATCGCTTACTCAACTTTTAAAACTAGCTAGCATCACTAAAAATTATGGATGATGTTTAACAGTATGTTCTGGCTTTGAGTAACTTTAAATTGATTTGAATGCTCCTAAGTTTTAGACAAATGTTCTTGTGATCATGTAGCAAAATTATGGGGGGAGGGGGGGGGGGGTGGGGAGGGGGGGGGGGGGTGGGAAAGGGGATCCCATTGATTGTAAAATTGAGCAAGTTATGGACCAAACACTAAAACTAGTTGAATTCGACCTTGCTATACATATACACAAAAAAGTCCATACATACGTACTGAGTTTGTAAAAAGACTAAAACCAATAAGACCTAGATAAAATCATTTAGGTTCTGGACCAATTTTATGGTCCACCAATTCATTATGGTTTGTAAATGGCATCAAAAATGATGAAAGTGAGATTTTAGTCCGAATTTGTAACTTGACCTTTATGTAAGAAAGTAACTCCTACGAATATGTATGACTAAAAGGATGTAACTAAAAATGAGTAAAATTTGTAAAGTGAACATTAATATTACGCCAAGCATATAAATATATAAATTATACCATTTACGGTTTATAAATTATGACAGTTTCGTAAACAATAAAAAGTAGAACACATAGACTACTACCCGAACACTATACTATGTAAAGCAATTTTTGCAACTAAAACCCGAGGTGGTAGGACCCACTTCTTGGGAGTTTTTAAAAGTTAACTTACAGATAATAAACATGTCCCGACCTCGAGAACCCAAAAATTTATAATAAGACTCATTCACAAGCTTAAATGGGCCAGAAAGGCCCAATTGGGCACTAGCCCAATGTATTAAAATAAACATATTGGACTTGGCTTTAAGCCCAACCCACTTGGGCTTAATTAATGAGCTAAGACCTAGTCTTGGGTTAATAATATCAACCTAATAACTTAATGGGCTTGCTTAATGGGGCCTATTGGGCTTTTTTTGATCTAAAATTAGCCAATACTAGAAAATGGCTAATAAAAACAAGTATAAAAACCTAGAAAACTCTAATTGTGAAATAAAGTAAGTTGCAAGGAGCATGATCATCATATAAACTACATGTTATGAAGCATATACTTAATTAATTTATGATTTTCGTTATTTTTATCGACAGAAAACCTAAGACCCGTTACAATATGTATAGGTCATGGTGATTGACGCGCCTACTTCCGAAGTTTTTATTCATCGATATTCTCCATCCGACATCACATAGTGAGTTCATAGCCTTGCATATTTAACACTTTAATTGTTTTAAAAATCCGCGAGGGAGAATTAACAACATGCTGGTTTTTAAAATAGAACACAAGGGAGATTGTATCTATTACCTTATATTATATGTTAAGATTAACTCGCTAGATAAAAGACCCGCGGAAATCATGAATTGTTAATTGCCAGGTAATGGCATACGCTTATACATGGAATAGTACTATTTGGAGGTTGCCACCTCCAATCCGTGACGACTAGCTATCGTCTCGTGTCGGGAAAATGACACTACGGATGCGTTGTATAGAGAATAATATGCACTCATAGTGAGGGTGTATAGTGGGCATTTTGTATTGATATGGTAACGTTCGATTCATGAGGCTTATAATAATCCCCCTATAACGTTGTCTGATCCACATCGTTATATCCTGAAAATTTTGAGAAATGATACTTGTGTTCGGAGATTAGATGTTGGGAACCCCAACATATTTTTATGGTTTTTATATATAAACTCTATGGATTCACTCAACATTATTGTTGACTATTTATCATTGTTTTTAAACTCAGTCCCTTGAAGGTAATTCGGCGATGGAGATTTTAGTTGTCGCTTATGGGAACCTAAATGTTTTAAAGGCCCATTAAATAAAAGGCATTCGAAATAGATTTGCAAAAAATTAGTGATAATTTATGGAAACAATTTGGACCTATGATGTAAACTTTTATTTCGAATGAATGTATTTAAAAACGTCTCTTTTCGAGTCGTTTTCTATGCTTGAGTTGTTATATTATGACGTAGCACCCCAAATGACCCTTCCGCTGAGACGTATAAAAATGGGGGTGTTACAGATTGGTATCAAGAGCTTAAGTTATAAAATCAAAGATTTTCAAAAAGAAAAATGACGAATTTTTTTTTGAAATCTTTGACTAAAACGGTGCAATAGACATCTCCGAATTAACCTACGGACATGAATGAAGAAGGATTTATTTATCATAAATATATGGAAATATATATATATGTTGTAATATGAGATTTTCACTATTTTGAACAATAAATGTTTGATTATGTTGATTATTTTTAATACTAATACGATGATATTTATACGACATGGATTGTCATTAAGGAACCCGAACCCTCTGTTAATGACCGAACGAAGCTATTTCCTGAAGAAAACCCAGTTATCTTATCCGAACCAGTTGTGGATAGTACATGATCCTAACGAAATGGTTGACATTTCGAAGACGTTGATTTAGTTGATTAGGATGGTGATGATGAAAAAACCCGTATGAAACCCCGAAGAAGCACCATAACCGAATAATGTGCTTGTGAAATCGATTGCTACGCCCCACCTGTTGACCCCACATTCACCATGTTATGATTGGTTGGTTAGAGGAGAATGATGGTGTAAATGAAGGTGTTAATAATGAGGATATAAAAGACGAAGATGTTGAGCATACTTTGGGTAATGTTTTAGAGAGGTTGAAGGTGTTGGAGAGTGGGGAGAAAGCCACATTGAAGAAAAGATTGACTGAGACTGAGACTAAGTTGGCGTGGGTTCGTATGAGTGTAGATAATTGCTGCGGGGAGGATGCATCGTCACGAGTTGTGAACAAGAGGTTATTATGGATATGGTCCATTTGGGGTTGTTCCTAAGCCACCATCCGATGATGAAGGTACTGAGCGTCCGAGAAAGAAATCGAAGAAATCTTCTTTTGATGGGGCAAGGTATTTCTTCCGTAGCCCTCGAGGAACCACCTCGTGACTCTTAGTAGATAGTTTACCATTTTATGTATCTTTTTGTAAATCACTACCTAAACTGAGATATCAGTTAGTAAACTAGTCCATGGAGTTGTATAACATTAATGTGACAAGTAATATGTCACGATACCACTTATGACTCGTAGTGATTAATGTAATGACTATCTTTTGATATTCTAAATTCTAACGTGTGTCGTTGGATTATGATCTTTTTCTTGTATCTTTTAACTGATCCATTGATTGATGCAAACATAGTAATGAATACTCATTATGATTGGAATTGTGTTCTAAACTACTTCTCCTCGTATTCCAATTCGACCATCGAAATCATGATCTCATGATGAATTTGGCTAAACCATTTCCTATCAATTGTAATCATTTCACTCATTCATTTTGTGAAACCACTCTTTACTATGCACACGTCAACCACTTATTGTTTAATAAGTTAAAAAAAATCACACCTTATAAAAAATAAATTGTCAACATTTATGAGTTATTTTATAATTGGAATTATAAATAGTAGCTATCACCATAAAATTAATTATTAAACATCCTTGTAAATTAAAAATCTTTCATACTATGAACGGTTATTTGTAAAATCATTTATGATTTCTATCATAAATTAAGCTTGATTTATACCTTAAATATGATGACATTAGTTTGACGAACTGAGCATTGCATTGCTATTCCTGAATTATACATAGTCGTGCACCTACGTATAATTTAGAAGGGGCCATGCAAGGTTGAATAGTAGTCACCGTAAGATTTTGATAAAGATTAATTTTTAACCGTAATTTCGAAAAGAAAAAAAATTGGCTTGCAAGTATTACAAGTTAGGGACATCTACATATGTGCCCTTATCCTTTTCCAATCGAATTAATACATACAGTGAAGACATCTTACTTGACAATGTTATTCCTAACTCTTATTTCCATTATTTTCATCATGAAATTCTTTGGACACTTATCCAAAGTTATCGTCTACTGATACCTGACTTTGAATTTTCAGACGTTCTATCCTTTCTTTCGGACTAATCCTCCATTGAGTAACGTGGGTAAAGAACCGAGATGCATTCGGAAGTGAATACGAATTATGAAATACGGGGTTTTTATGCAGACCCTCATGGTATGCTCCTCTCTTTTGAACTCAAAATTTGCTCGTGTGAAATCACGCGTTGACTTTGTTCTCTTCAATTGGCTAACACTGTCTCTTGAATCCCTGATTCGAGAAAGGTTTTAATAGTTATTCTAGCTAAGAAGTCGAATTGGCCGATGGAGAAGTAGTAATACCATAATGTGTGAAAAAGTGTGTATACATAAATCTTTAAAACAGAAGCTTTATTCCAATCGATTTAATGGTTTATTGCACTAGGAGGATTTGATACATTATTGGGATGGATAGTTATCACGATATGCTGCCAATATTTTAGTGGTTATAAAAAGTTAGGATTCCCTTGTAAAGTGAAAGACGATTGTTATCGTAAGGTGCTATAAGATAATCCCGATGAAGAACGTTTCTTGTATTAAAGTTCACAAAGTAAACGAAAGGCGTGAGCTATTTTTAGCTCAAGTAACCGAGCAAGAACCGAAAGAGAAGCGATTAGAAGATGTCCCTGTTATCTGAGATATCCCCGAGGTATTTCCTGAAGATTTACCTGGACTTCCGCCACCTAGGCAAGTTGAGTTCCATATTGATCTTATCCTCGGTGCTGCACCTGTGGCCCGTGTGCCATATCATTTAGCACCATCCAAAATGAAGGAGTTGTCCAAGCAACTACAAGAGTTGTTGGAGAAAGGTTTTATTCGACCGAGCTCGTCACCGTGGGGAGCTCCGGTATTGTTTGTAAAGAAGAAGGATGGATCGTTCCGAATGTGCATTGATTACCGCGAACTGAATAAGTTGACGATCAAGAATCGATATCCATTACCGAGGATTAATGACTTATTTGATCAACTGCAAGGATCTTAGTGTTTATTCAAATTGATTTACGGTCTGGTTCTCAGACAACTTCGCATCCGCGAGGAAGACCTTCCAATCACAGCATTTAGAACTCGTATGGACATTATGAGTTTCAAGGTAAATGCCTTTTTGGCTGACAAATGCACGCTTCAGTATTCAGGACTTGATGAATCGCGTGTGGCAAGTCGTAACTTTATAAGCTCGTGATTGTATCATCGATGACATTCTGATTTAATTCCAAAAATAAAGAAAGAACATGTAAACATTTGAAGACATCTTGAATTTCTAAGGAGCGAAAATTGTACCGCTAAATTTTCGAAATTGATTTTTAGGCTTGATACCGTGCAATTCCTTGTCCATGTTATTGATAGTAGTGGAAAGTTCATGTAGATCCTGCAAAGAACGAAGCCATTAAAATAGGCTGCACCGGCCCTACACCAACAGAAGTGTGACAATTTGATGGTTAGGCAGTTATTATCGAAGGAGTTATTAAGGAGTTCTCTAATATCCAAACCATTAACTAAACTCACTCAGAAAAATAAGCCGTATGTGTGGGGCGACGACTAAGAGGAGGCATTTTAAACATTGAAGCTGAAAATGTGTAGTGCGCCAATATTATCACTACCCGAAGGAAGCGAAGACTCTGTTGTATATTACGATGCGTCCCTTAAAGGATTTGGAGCTTGTGTTGATAGCAACCCGAGAAAAGGTGATTGTGTACAGCTTTAGACAACTTAGAAAGAATGAAGAAAACTATACGACCCATGACTTGGAATTGGGAGCGGTGGTTTTTGCTCTTCGACTATGGAGACATTATTTGTACGGCACTAAGTGTACGGTATACACCGATCACAAAAGCCTACAATATATTTTGGATCAAAAAGAGCTAAATATGAGGCAGCGTATGGAGGGATTGAACCTCTGAGTGATTACGATTGTGTTATCCGTTATCACCCAGGGAAGGCGAATGTTGTCACTGATGCGTTAAGCATGAAGGATAAAGATCCGATTCGAGTGCGTGCTTTGGTTGTGACAGTGCATAATAATTTACTCGAACAAATTTGAAATGCACAAGTTGAAGCGTGCAAGAAGGGGAATATTGGAGCCGAGAGATTTTCTTGGCAAAGGATAGCCATTCGAAGTTAGACCCGATGGTACGAAATGTCTGAAAGGACGAATATGGTTACCATTATTTGGAGGATTGAGAGACCTAATCATGTGGGAATCTCATAAATTAAAATATTCCATTCATCCTGGATCATAGACAAAAATGTACCATGACTGAAGAAGTTAAACAGGTTGCCGCATATAAGGCGACATTGCGACTTATGTCAATAAGTGCTTGACTTGTGCTAAAGTTAAAGACGAACATCAAAAGCCTTCAGGATTACTACAACAACCTGAAATCCCTGTTTGGAAGTAGGAGAGAATAACAATGGATTTCGTTTTAAAGCTTCAAAGAACATCATCTGGATATGGCTTGATTTGAGTCATTATGACTGATTGACTAAATCTGCTCACTTGATTCCGATGAATGAGAAGTTTAAAATGGAGAAGTTAACTCGATGGTATTTGAAGGAGATTGTTTGTAGGCACGGGGTGCCCGTGTCGATTATTTCAGACCTAAACCCTCGTTTTGTATCTGGATTTTTGGAGATCCCTTCAAAAGTCATTAGGGATGAATTTGGATATGAGCACTGCTTATCATCATCAAACTGATGGTCAAGTGAAGGAACGATAGAGACAGTGGAAGTTGTGTTGCGTGCTTGCGTGATTGACTTTGGTAGTGACTGGGATAAGCACTTACCTTTAGCTGAATTCTCATACAATAATAGTTATCACGCTAGTATTAAAGCCGCACCTTTCAAAGCTCTATACAGAAGGAAATGTAGATCGCCTGTATGTTGGAGTGAGGTTGGAGATGCCCAACTCACAGGACCAGAAATGATTCGTAAAACGACCCAGAGAAGATTGGTCAAATCAAGAACCGAATATGGCTGGTCGAAGCAGACAGAAAAGTTTTATGCGGTTGTGAAACCGTAAACCTTTGGAGTTCGGAATGGTAACCAAGTTATGCTGAAATATCACCGTAGGAAACGTGTAGTTCATTTAGAAACATTGGGAAATTAAGTTCCCATTATATTGGACCATTCAAGATTTTATCAAGAGTAGGTCCGGAGGCATATGAACTGGAATTACCTCGAGGGCTTCAAGGAATACATAATACATTCCATGTTCGAACTTGAAGAAGTGTTATCGGATGAAGATCTTATTACATCCGGCGTTGACGAAATAAGATCGAGAGAAGATTTTATTTCATCGAAGAACCTATCAAAATCATGGATAGAGAAGTGAAACAACTTAAGCAAAGTCAGATTCCTATAGTTAAAGTTCGATGGAACTCGAGTCGTGGACCGGAGTATACTTGGGAACGGGAGGACCAGATGTGGAAGAAATACCCACATCTCTTTGATTTTAATAAGAAGCGGGCGACAAGATGAATTGATCTTCAGGGACGAAGATCCCTTTTTAGGGGGAAATGCTGTGACAATCCGTCAATTTTAGGTCGTTATTTTATTCTCGAGTATTAATTATAATTTTCATTTTTATGTTGAGATATGAACTCACGACTAACCGGGAAGAAATTAGGGCTTACACTTGTAATTTAAGTAACGTTTATGAAGAACCGGCGAATTCTACGTTAAGCATCGACGTTTATATTTTCAAAATGCCGTAGATATAATTTTGTTGCATTCGTTTTTATTTTTCGTATCTCGTACTATTTTTACTTTTTACGAAAAACGACTACAAAACGTACCTTTTTAAATATCGGACTTTGATAATACCCGTATTTACAAATTGTGGGTCAAGTTTTTATATAAATTAAAAACTCAACCCACTTACTTATCTCAAACCCATATAGGGGCAAAATCAAAGGTATGAGGTTGTGACCATTGTGATTCACGTCTTGCAGAACCTTACTACACTTGGAATTTTGGTTTGAAACTCTTATAAGCTAACTTTGACCCACTCATACACACATAAGTCATAGTAAAACTCAAAAATCTGAATTTTCTCTCTTCCTAGCCCCCCTTGACGCCACATATAACACCAAAATCGCCCATTTCATAAGTTTTAAAGATCAAACAAAGATGAACACTAGTGAATATGACTACCTAGTGTAATCCTTGCATTTTTGAGGTGATAAAAGAGGTTTTTCAAGAAGGTTTTTAGACAAGTTAGGGCTGAGATTACACAAGTTTTTATAAAGTTCATTGGGTATAGAAAATGATGATCAAAAATTATTTTGGGTGAAGATCAAGCTTAAAGTTGAAATTTTGTATATTTCTTTTGATCATTAGATCATCATCATCATTTTTATTGTGGTAAAACTTTATAAGTTTTGTTATCATTTTATTTTGATTTCCAATTATATATGTACTTGTATGATATATAATGATCAAGAGTTCAATGGGGTGATGTGTGCATGAATCTAGGTTAAAACTAGCTAAAATGACTATTAAAACAAGTAAAATAATCATAGAAATTAGGGGCTGTAATGAACAGTAGGTTTGGTAATTTCAACAGGTTTGAGGTTGGATTTTATTACATTAGGTTGTAGATAATTCTCTTATGAACACTTGGCAAATTGGATGATTTCTAGAAAGTGTGAGTGAGATATGATCAAAATACTAAAACTAGTAGAATATGACCTTGCTGTACAGATGGTATAAAAAGTCATATTTACGGACTGAATTGGTTAAAAAGTTAAAACTATGAGACCTAGATAAAATCATTTAGATTCTGAATCAATTGGATAGTCAACCAACTCCTTATGGTTTGTAAATGGCATCAAAAATGGTGAAAGTGAGATTTCAGTCCGAATTCGTAACTTGACCTTTATGTAGTAAATTGTTCATATGTATAAGTATACTTAAACTAAGTACAAAAATGGTTTTGGATCTGTAAAGTACACTTAAATATGAAGCTAAGGATATAAATATATCAATTATACCATTTACGTATTATAAATTATGACTATTTACGTAAACATAAAAGTATACAAAATTTACTACTACCCGAACACTATACCATGTAAAGCGATTTTTGTAACTAAAACCTGAGGTGGTAGGACCCACTTCTTGGAAGTTTTAAAAGGCTAACATACTGATAATAAAAGTATCCCAACCTCGAGAACCCGAAAAATTATAATAAGAGCCATTTATAAGGTTAAATGGGCCATAAGGCCTTATTGGGCCACTAGGCCGAGGCCCAATGTAACAAATTGGACTATATGGACTTAACTTTAGGCCCAATCCACTTGGACCTAACTAATGGGCTAGGACCTGGTCTTTGAGTGATAATATCAACCTAATAACTTAATGGGCTTGCTTAATGGGCCTATTGGGCTAATTTGGACAATACTAGTAAAAATGGCAAATAAAAATAAGTTAAAAACCTAGAAAACTATAAGTGTGATATAAATATGTTGCAAGAGCATGATCATCATATAAACTACATGTATACATATACTTATTTAATTTATGAGTTTTCGTTAATTTTTATTGACTAGAAACCTAAGACCCGTTACAATTTGTATAGGTCTTGGTTGATTGACGCGCCTACATCCGAAGTTTTTATTCATCGATATTCTCGTCCGACATCATTAAGTGAGTTCATAGTCTCGCATTTTTACATTTTAATTGTTTTATAAACCCGCGAGGGAGATAACAAGCTTGTTTTTAAAATAGAACACAAGGGAGATTGTATGCTAGTTCCCTCGATTATTATTATAAGTTAGCTTAACTCGCTAGATAAAAGACCTGCGGAAATCATGAATTGTTAACTACCAGGAAATGGTAGACGCTTATACATGAAATAGTACTATTTGGAGGCTGCCACCTCCAATCCGTGACGACTGGCTATCGTCAAGTGTCGGGAATATGACACAACGGATGCGTTGTATAGAGAATAATATGCACTCATAGCGAGGGTGTATAGTAGGCATACCTTGTTGGGAACCCCAACATAATTAGATGGTAACGTTCAATGTCATGAGACTTATAAATAATCCCCCGATATAACTTTGTTTGGCCACATCGTTATATCCTGATGAATATTGAGAAATGATACTTGTGTTCGGAAATTTTATTGTTTATATATATAAACTCTATGGATTCACTCAACATTATTGTTGACGTTTTAGCATGTTTTATCTCAGGTCCTTGAAGGTAATTCGGCGATGGAGATTTTGGTTGTCGCTTATGGAAACCTAAATGTTTTGAAGGCCCATTAAATAAAAGTCATTCGAAGATGATTTGCAAAAATGTTGTATGAATTATGAAACAATTTGGGACCTATGATGTAAACTTTTATTTCGAATGAATGTATTTAAAAACGTCTCTTTTCGAGTTGTTTTCTATGCTTGAGTTGTTATATTATGACGTAGCACCCCAAATGACCCTTCCGCTGAGATATATGAAAATGGGGGTGTTACAAATTGTGTTCTCATCCAAAGGACCTGAGTATAGCAAGTGGATAGAGAGACATATTTTGCTTCCACGGTTGACAGCGCTGTACAGTCTTGCTTTTTCGAGGGCCAGCTCACCAGCTTTTCGCCTAAAAATTGAGTTTTACGAGAATTACTCTTGAAGGAGTCTTGACATCCCGCATGATCAGCATCTGAAAAACCGGTTGTTCAAAACCAAAATCCTTCGTATACCAGAGAACCATATTGACGGTTCCTCGAAGATAACAAAAGATCCTTTTAACCTTCTTGAAGTGCTTCTCGGCTAGCTGAGCCTGGTATCGAGCAGATAAATAAGTAGCATATACAATGTCCGGTCTGCTTGATGTAAGATACATTAGGCACCGATCATGCTTCGATATTTTGTTGCATCGACGGGAGTCCTATTCTTGTCAAAGTCAAGCTTGTTTTTGGTCTCCATTGGGGTACCAATGGGATCACAAGTTTCCATTCCATATTTTTAAGGATTTCTAGCAAGTAATTAGACTTGTTTATGAAGATGCCATAGGGGGATTGGTTAACTTGTAAACCAAGGAAAAATATCATTTCCCCCATCATCGACATTTCAAAGTAGCTTTTCATAAGGTCAGCAAATAATTAGGTATACCTAGGGTTTGTAGACCAAAGATAATATCATCTACATAGACCTATACCACTAAGATGTCATCGTCAAAGCGTTTGATAAACAGAGTCGGATCAATGGTTCCTTTGGAGAAGTGATTCTGTAGGAGAACTTTGATAATTCATCGTACCATGCACTCGGTGCTTGCTTTAACCAATAGAGTGCCTTCTTGAGCTTGTAGACATGGCTTGGATGATCAGCTGTGATGAAACCTTCATGTTGACATACGTACACGTTTTCCTTTAACGAACCATGCATGAAAGCAATTTTTACGTCCATTTGAAACACTATGAACGATTTTGTTTAGCGTAGGCCAAAAATATCCTGATAGCTTCCATCCTAGCAACTGGAGGGAAGGATACTTTGAAATCTATTCCTTCGTCTTGACGGTACCCTCTCAAAACCAGACAAGTTCTGTTTCTAATGATCGTGTTTTCTTCACCGTGCTTGTTTTTGAATAGCTATTTCAGAGGGGTTTTATGTTGTCCACATTTCACCATCTGTCCATAGCTAATTTCTTGTCATCACTAGTCCTGAGGGTTCTCCTATCACTTGTTCCAGAGGGTGATCCTCAGTCTACTAATAGTCATGTTGGTACGGTTGATAGAACATATGCATATTCTACAGATCCACATACTAATATGATGATTTAGCTGGACTTGTAGATGGTGGATCAAATAGATTTTCAAACGCATTCTCGATGAATATTGCATTTTGAACATCATCGGCAACAGCTTCAGATTAGAGTTGTAGTTGATTATCTTATTGCTGAACTTGTTGAGGTTGTAGTTGTAGCTCGTCAACATCCTGTGAAGTCTTTGGAATAGTTGTAGCATGAGTAGATGAGTTTGTTTGTGTCATAGCAGAGTCTGCAGTTGTTGTAGATGCGTTTGGAGTCTAAAGATTCTAAGTCGCTGAAGCAGCATCAGCAGTTCTTGGAGCATCTGACGGTTTACCACCAATATAATCATCATACATTGCTTCAAACAAAAAATCAAATTCACGTTCATTTGGTTTTTGAGATGTTATTGTTGACATAGCATAAGTAAGATCAAGTCCTGAACTGATATGTCCAGAAGTCATTCCTTGAAGCGTAGGTTTTATACTGTGTTGTTCAAAAGCCATAGATGAAAGCTCATCAAATGTTACATTTATTGCCTCCATGATCTTCTTTATCCTTCGGTTGTATACTCTGTAAGCATAGGAGTTAGTAGAATAACCAATGAAAAAGCCTATATCACCTTTAGCACCAAGCATCCCAATATCCTCACGATCATTATTGGGATAACACAGAGCCCCGAATACATAAAGAAAGGAGATATCCGGTTTTCTGCCGTTAATGAGCTCGTATGGTGTTTTGTTAAATTTTTGATGAACTAAAGAACATTTCTGAGTATAGCAAGCAATAGTGATAGCTTCAGCCTATAAGAATAACAGAGCACAAGGAAAAATCAACATAGTCCTAGCAGCTTCCACTAACGTCCAGTTTCTTCACTCAATGACTCCATTTTGTTAGGGTGTTCTAACTGATGATGTTTGGTGAGAAATGCCAACACTGTCAAAGTAAGCCTTAAGTACCTGATTTGTCAATTCTGTTCCATTGTCGGTTCTTATGATGATGGCTAGAGCTTGTAGAAGGACTTGATTTTTCTTAAGGAAGGTTTTGATCACTTCTGGTGCTTCTTCATTAGATCTGAGAATGTAGAGCCAAGTGTAACGAGAGTAGTCATCCACTATCACCAAAACATATTGCTTCCCATTTATGCTTTCGATTCTCATTGGCATTATGAAGCAGGTGTAGCCTCTGCTTTGAGTTTGGAACATGTTTGGGTTTGTGAGGTGTTGTTTTGCTTTTTCCCTGCTCACATGAAGGACAAAGATGTTATTTCGAGTATTTGAACTTTGGAAGACCAGTGACGAGATTATTTTTAGCAAGATCATTTATGGTGTTGAAATTTAGGTGGGATAAACATTGATGCCATAACTAAGACTTGGTTGATGTAGCACGAGCCATGAGACAAATAGGAGATGCAGTTGCCATTTCATGAAGGTTGATGGTGTAAAGGTTTGTAGTATGATTTCCTTTTAACAAATCAACTCCTTCTAGATTTCTGACAAAACAGATGTTCCTTTTGAAAGCAACCTCTAAATCTGAATCACAAAACTGTCCAACAAAGAATAGGTTGTGTCCCAAGCCCTCAACGAAGTAAACCCGTGCAATCAATATATTCCCCCATTGAAGATCGCCATAACCCAGAATTGTAGCAACATGGTCAATCCCAAATCGAACAGTACCCATAAACTTCTAGACAAAGTTGATGAGCAACTTCAGATTCCTGGTCATGTGCTTGGAGCAGCCTGAGTCGACACACCATAAACATATTTGGATAACCTGCCAAGAAAAGAAGTAGAATTTGGGAACCGTTTGCTTGTAGGTTCCTGATGGTTAGAGGCACATGCATTATCACTTTCAAAAATGTCAGACTGACATTCAGATTCACTAGATGGAATTACTTTTCCACTAAGGTCAAAAGTTGTTCTAGTTGGTGACCACCTAAGGTGAGTTCTAGGTTTTCTAGGCCTAGGTGAAGCAAGTCTCTCGTCAGAACCTAACTTCTTAGATTTCTTGACTTTTCCTTGATGTTTCTTTTGATTTGAAATGTTTATAACATTAGCATTTTGGTTATCAGCATGAGAATTTATGTCATTCACATAATTAAGCGCACATACATCATAATTAGCAGTAATCAAATATTGCTTACACATAGCACAAACAACTTCAAATTTATCATTCCGAATAGCAAGCTAAATGTTATTACATTTAGATGACATATGTTTCTGATTCATAGAAAGCAATAATTTCCTATTGTGTTCTTCGACTTCAACTTATTTATTCTTGATGCAACTACTTTTAGACGCAAAGGGGACCCTATCATTCTTTGTACTATTCCTAGGTTGTAGCCTTTTGGTCTTAGTAGTGCTGTCTACTCCTGTAGAAGATAAACAATTTGAGTCAGAAATAACATCTTTCTTAGTGATGACATGAGGTTATGAAACAGTGATCAGTTTTGTCCTAACACTTGCTTTAAATTGTTTATTAGGCATAAATTTGTCTTCCCTAAAATACTTAAGAGGGTTATCCTAAACATTCCTGGAGCAATCACATTATTATTTTTCACAAATTTTGATTCTTGTGTTTTTGGTACCGAGTGTGAAGTGACTAGTTTTGTCAAATCATTGTTAACATCAACCTTGGGAATAAACCACGTTTTTGAATACTTTGTGTGTTCAGATTGAAACGCAGTCGGTTGTCTAACAACTGATTGGTTTCTAAAAGGTTGTGAAGGTGGTTTTCCTAAGATGGATGGTTTTCAAACTTAGTATTCGCACTCGTACCTTTTGTTGGTCCCATGGAATCTGATATAAGTTTTATCAAATTAAACTAATCAGATTTCATGGCAACAAAGTGAGTTTTAAACAAATATATATGAACTATATAAAGAACAAGTTTAAAACGCACAGAAGTACTTTTCAACGTATAGACTTTTATTAGAGTCAAATAAAGAATCTATGACAGACCTTGCTTGCGGAATAGCAAGGTGGTTGAATGACAAATGGGGTGTTATCTTATTCGAACTTAAACTCTAACCAAAGTTAAGAGAGTAAGAAAACAAACTACTTATGACTAAACTGAAGCTTCAACATCAGTAGTACAGTTCAATTTGTTTGAGAGATAAATGAACTCTTCAATGTGTATCACATTAATTGGAAGAGATGACATTTACTCTGGGAATTCCTTTCCTTTTATAGGCAAAGGGATTAGAGTTTACAAGTTAACCTAATACACATGTCAAACATTAAATAGGTGGTTGAGCTACCATTTAATGTACATATGCTTTATAGTACCAGATACAGTCCTTTAAGGAAAGTTGATGTACTTCTATACCAACTTTAGAAGTAACATTTCCCAAGGAGATTGCTTTATTCCTTTTGACATAAAGCAATCTTTTTCCCGCCTTGTAAACCTTCTAGAAGTGAAACAACACGTTTCAACTTTTGTTAAGGAGATAGACAACATTTAGCTTGGAATTGTCAACAAAGATGAACTAAAGCTCTTTCTAAGAGTCCTTCTTCAGTTTCTATACTGCTGCATACACTGAAGTGAAGATACTTCCCAATCTTCTAAGGACCTAAAGAGCTGACGCTGAAGAAGCTTCAGCAACTCAAGCTGAAAGACTTCAGCTTGAGAAACACTTAAGGGATTTTATGTTTAAATCTACTGAAATATTGAAGGGCTCAGGAACTAAACCCAACAATCTTCCCTTATTTGAATATACAAATAGCCTAAGTTAAAATCAATTGTAAGTGACCAAAACAACTCCTTCTTACACAATTGATATGAATTAAACAACATAAACTGATAACCATTCATTCTAACTTTCATTATAATACATTTACAAAAGATAAAGTTATTACAAGCGGTTTCCATTCTATTGTCTTAGCTATTCAATGACCCTCTTCTTCATGCTGAACTTGATGACTTGTGTTTCTTCGTGTATCTGAAATGGTCTTTTAGTCATTGTAGTATAGTGGTAAGTATTCCCGCTTGTCACGCAGGTGACCCGGGTTTGATCCCCGACAACGACGCCATTTTGATGAACGTCAAACGCGTGTCGTATTAATATATAATATTTCCCGTTGGATAAAATAATCACTTGAGGATAAGTGAAAATCTATCTTCCGAGTGTCGTATCCACAACGAGAATTGAATTTAAGATTTACGTTAATATTTTTCGTTTGATGCTTGATTATCTTTTTGTTTTGGTTTTTGATTTTTAAACTAATTAAAATACTAAACTAAATTAATACTAAATAATAATTAGCAAAGCAAATAAAAAGGATATGCTTATCAAGTGAGGTGTTCGGATCCTTAAGTGTGAAAGTAAGTTCTTGTTAATGAATCAATGTCCGTCAAAATAATTATCTTCTCAAAACGTTGGTTTTTATTGAAAACAATTTTTATCAAGATATTAATTATTAAATCAATGCCTAATTATTCTTACGGCTTTTGCCCGTTCAAATAACCAAAACACTAATCTAAGTAATCCGAAAATCACTAATCAATAATTACTTTTTATTTCCACACGTATTTCATCGAACACTACTCACTTAACAAATAATAAAGCTACTCACTAATTAACATCACTAAACTAACATAACAAACATAATCGATTAAGCTAAAATGACCAAAAAGATATATAAGACGAATATGCTTGCTAAGTGACATGAAAAGATCCATAAGTGTGAATTAATGTTTTTAATGACGAATTACTACCTGTAAAAAGATTATTTTCTCAAAACATTGGTCTTTATTGAAAACAATTTCTTATAAATGTATTAATTACTAGATTTGATGTTTGATTATTTCTCCGGATTTTGCCCTTCGAAATAATCAAATAAGAAATCTAAATAATCCGAAAACTATTAATCAAAAATCCCTTTTTTAAATCCACACTTATTTCACTAATCATAATCACTTAACAAGCATAAATAAACTACTTACTAAGCATACTAATTAAGCTAGCAATAACAATCAAATTAACAAGCATAAATATTTTTAAACTAAATAATAAGCTACAATTACTAATAAGAGAAAAGGAAAAGAAAGAAGAACCCGATTGATGAAAATGGAGACGAATTTAAACCACCCAATCTTATAAACTTAATTAAACACTAAAGATTAAAACTTTATTAGTTTATATAACTACTTAGTTAATAAAGTTGCGAACAATATATATCTAAAATAGCCCTTGAAAACTAAAAAGAATATAAACTATTAATTGGAAATAAGCTTATACAGACCATCGCCTAAGTGATGGGATCGATATTCATAACATTAAAACAATCATGAACAAGAACAAATATGCGTACTAATTAATCTAAAGACAATAATGCAAATAAAAATGAAACTTAGATCCTAAAGCCACCCAAAACGACTAAGGTGTTCAATCAAGTAAATGCGACCAGGTATGTTTTATGGCCTAGATCTAGAGAAATAAGGCTAAATAAGCTAACAAAAAGAAACAAACTTTAGACCTAAGAAAATAAGTTAAAAAAGACAAGATCTAATAGTTTTTAGAACTAATTCCACCCGAAACTAAGTGTCATCAAGTAAACTCGGATCTGTTGGTTATGATAAGGTATTAGATCTAACAAAAATACGCTAGAAAAAATAAGCATCGAAAATTACTCATAAAATAATCATACTGAAAATCTATAAAATAACCATGAATATAAAATAAGCTTAGATGAAATAAGCTATAAAGAGCTTATTCAAATATAAGCTTAAGATCTAAAAATAAATAAGCTAACAAGAGCTTATTGGAAAATAAGCTAAAAAGATAAAATAAGAAAAAGAGAGGATTAGGTCTCTTTTGAGGTCGTTTTCCATGACTTGTGTTTTGTGCCCTGAAGTCGCACCCCAATGTTACTATTCCGCTGCCGTCCGATTTTGGGGGTGTGACATTTTTACTCCCCGGCAATGGCACCAAAAACTTTATGTGTTGTTGTGTGGTGTTAATTTTATGATTTCAAGTTTTAAATTTATATTTTGCCGACTTAACCAAAAAAAAACTTTAACGGGCAATGTACCCGGTCGGTGGGAGTTTTGTGGTAAGTAGGGTGTCAATCACTAAGAGCGAGAAACACTTTCAATTTATTGATACTTTGGTTTTCTAATCTAAGTTAGTCTAATCTAAGCTAAACCTATGCGTAACCTATGTTAATCCTAAATCTAATGGATATGGGGGGTTTTCAGCCTGAGAGACTGACACAGGTTTAGTGGTGACTAAAACTAAATTAAGACACTAAAATACACGCAAACAAATTAATAAAAGATAAAAAAGCGGTCTAGCCAAATATAAGAAAACTGTATTAGCCATTATTAATCCAATTAGAATGTTGGTTTGTTTATTTAGTGCAATGATTACTTATCTCGAGGCAGCATATCATTCTTAAGACTTAGGCGGTACTTCTTCCTAAGACCTAGACACGTAGGATCATGTCATAATTAAACGCATCCACGTAAAGCATCCTTATTTGCTTATTATAATCTATCTTAGGGATTAAAGCAATGGTGATCTTGTTAAACCCTAGCTTATAGAGACTTTACCTACTTACTGCTTAACGGCACTTTATATACTAGTAGTCCACTGTTGGAGTCCTTACCAATGGAATAAGAATGTACTTGATGATACCAAGGTCACCTTATGGCTCAACTAAGCTCACTAAAATAAAGGCAATGATAGGTTAATATTTGTGATCCTATGATTCTAGATATATAAATTGTAAAATGGAGAGATATCCCGGACTCTTAGCCTACGTCCAAACAACACCAAAGTTGCAGCACATTAAATATGTAGGACTAGACCTAGTTGAATTATAGGTCGCATACTTAAGCACGTAAACAAGTATAAATTGATAAACATAAACAAACAATCAACGATCAATTAAGGAATGGAGATAAACAAACCAAACATTAAGATCTTTATAACAATGGCTAATACCCGAAGGTATTAGCCTTCATATGTCATAATTAATACAAAAGTAATGATTTAGCCAAGGTAAACTAACTAAGTTAACGAATGATACCAAAAATTAAACGATTACAAGAGTACAAGAAATTACATGTTGTCTCCTATGGAATTGATCACGTTGCTTGACCTCTTTTGCTCTTTTTCTCCTCTAAAAATCAAATTTTGTGGTTTAGGTATCGGGAATATGATTTAGTACACTCAAAACTCGTTTTTGAGTTTTCTACTTATATGGTCTAAAAAAAGGTCGATACGGCGTATCGAATGTCTTCGATACGGCGTATTAGGGATTTCTTAGAGTAGGGACCACGTTTGATATCTTCCAGAATAATTTATTTCCATATAGCTTGAATACGGCGTATTGGTCTTCATGGATATGGCGCATTGGATCTTGTTTCCTTTGTGGTCTTTGGTGAAGTGCAGGCACAAATACATCGTATCTTCCTTGATGGATACGGCTTATTGGTTGTCAGAACAGTAAACTTCAAATATCTTTGCTTAGGCTCCAGAATGCGTGCCTTTTAGCTAACTTTTACATAGTACTCCATAATTACTGCAATTCTCAAATATAAATGATTAAGTAACAATTCTTTGCAATAATTATACAAAATGGGTTAATTACGTGGGATAAAGATGCTATAAAATAGACTTTATTTGATGTCATTAGTAACCTTGTTCAATAGACTTGGAAGGGAATCCAAAGTCTGTAGCTTTTTCTAAACTGAAGACACTAAAGCTGGTATAGCTTGAAACTTGCTGGAAGTTCCCATTAAATGCTCTTTAGTTCAGTGACCTGGGATGTAAGACCGCAGATAGTGGAAGTGAAGGTCTCTAGTTTTGTTGGAATCTTTTTTAAGTCCCCAGGTAGCTCGATTTCCATATCTTTAACATGCTGCTTTAGTTCCTTAATTTCTCCAGATAATTCAGTGAATTTTGGGGGGAGCTCTTTTAGGTCAGTTGGTAAGCAGCTAGCAAAGTTATGTGGGGCCAAGAGTTTGGAGAGTTCAAGCTTTAGAGAGGTTACCAAAAGATCAAAAAGCTGGTTGATGTTTGGATAATAGGGCCTAGCTTTCAGTGAGGCAATTTTAGCTTCAGCTTTTGCCTTTTATTGTTCTAGCTCATCCTTTTAGGACTGAAGTAATTAAACCTAAGCCATTAACTCTTGAATTTGAGCTGATTTTAGAGATGTAGGAGGTGGGATTGAAGTGTCTTCAGGCACATCATGAGAAGTATCATGAGTGTCTCCTTTGTCAGCCTCATCTTTTTCACTCTCATCTGTAACAATGATAGGCTCATCTTGTGGAGTTAGGAGTGAAGAATGCAGATCTTGTGTCTTTTAAGAATTCTGATAAATCCTCCAGCTTTATTTTATTTAAGAGATCATCAGCTCTAGATTCCTCATTTGAACCTGATTTAGTGTGGGCAGTTTTTAACCCATCTCTAGCAGATTTAGTTTTATCTACAAGAACACTTAGATTAGACCCTGCAAATATGTAATCAAATAAATAGGTTTTGGTTCCTTCATCCATATCCTGTTATGAAGATATGGAATCATTAGGAGCAGATAATCCAGGATCAGCTTCAGCTGTGGAATCTGCTGAAGCCTCATGTCCTGATGCAGACTTAGAGTGCAAATTAAAGAAGCTGAATAAACAAGTTTAATAAGAGTTAAATGCATACATACTACTAATGAGCTGAGGGTGTGCTCCTTCTTTACTGGTGGCCCCTAAAGATGTTGGGCCACCAGCTGCTTGCTGTGCCTCTTTATGCATTTCACCAACCATTGGTGTGGGAGGTGAAGGATGGCTTAAGCTTTTTTCCTTGGCCGAACTGGACTGAGTATCTTTTTTTGATTGGCCAGTTTTGGATTTGGATGCCTCAGTCTTGGACTTAGATGTGTGTTTTGAAGATTGTTTTCTTCTAAGTCCACTTTTAGCTCTAGGCTTTTTGCCTTGGGGAACCTCTTTAGTTTGTGAAGAGGGTTTTGGAGCTTTGGAGTCCACAGGCACATCTAAATTGCAGATGGCCTTCATGTGGGTAGTGAAAGGAGGTTCTTCAGGTTGGTTTGGCTTTAGTGTCTAGTTGTGAACATTGAAGACCTGAGTAGGGTTTATGGTGAGCTCCTCATTATCATATTTATGCATCATATGTTCAAGTAGAATAGATATAAACCTAGGATAAGGAACAATCTTTTCCCTAGTCTTCTTGTTCAACTTATGAATTAGATCCTCCCATTTTAACTTGGCATAATCTACCTGTACCACATTGGCAAGACAATACAAGATAGTGACATCTTTATTAGATATTTAATCTAGGCCACCTGTTTTTCCACCTAAACACTGAATGATTTAACCCATTAGTAGTCTCCACCTAGGAGGAAGAAAACTCTTTTTGAGAGTTCCTTTTTCCCCAATCTCCCCACTGTAACCTATTGTTGCAAACCGTGGTCTTACTATTGTTATAGAGGGTGGTGAGATATACATACTTGAGTGAGGTAGGTATTGTGCCCTAAGAACATTTATAAAGGTTGTAATACCTATGTCTCCTCTAACTCTACCTATGAGAGTGGATACCCAAACCTTAGAGCCTTCTAAGGTCTTTGTTGTATACCAAAATTCACTCAGGTACTCTTTGTATTGAGTTGGGGCTCTTGTAAATGCTTCATTTAGACAACATTTGGAAATGAAGTCTGACACGTCCTTAAAGTATTCTTGGTTGGGATATGAGGGATATAGGAGTGCAACTTCATTATTGGTGGTGAAAGTGATCTCATCAAAGGTGAAATCAACCTGACTTGCAGGTAGAAAAGGATTTGGGCTTTCAGGTTTATCAAGAGTGACAAGGTCTTCTTTGGGAGTGATTTCAGGTGATAAGGGGTTTTATGAGGATGATTATGCTATTGTGGATAGTTAAGGTTTTGAAATTTTGATATGGTTTGAGGTATGTGTTTGGTTTGGTCTGGATGAATTTGTGAGAATGAGTTATTGATGGGTTTGTTGTGATTTATGTGATTGATGAAATTACAAAATTTTCTTTGAGAATTTGTAATATTCATTTGAGGTTATAAAGTTATGGGAATGTTTAGGGTTTGTTTTCAACGTGTGCTAAACTTTGTATTTAATGAAAGTCAGCACAACATGCTTCTGATACCTAGAACAGTGAATAGCCATCTATTCAACTGCAAAAGTGGATGAGAGAAAGATGATGAGGTCATTCTAACTTTTAGACATCATCTTTTAATATATTTTAATTAAACAACTTCTTTAGAAAGGAAATTATTTTGATACAATAATATTATTTTTGAAAATCATATTTGTTTTAAAACTGACCTTGAGATTGATGTTTGGAAAGGCTAATCTAGGTTTAGGTTTGATGTTACGTCATGCTAAAATGATTATTGTAACCTTCATCATCATCAATCTTCCAGCGAAGGCGACAAAGCCACAAATGCTCATGCAAATCCATGAATGAGACATATGTGACTGCTCAGTTACTTCACTCGAGAGATAGCTGAAGATTTAGATAAAATTATTTTTCTAAACTGAACTGAAGAAAATAAACCATTTTTGTTCAGTTATTAGCTTAACCAATGTTTGTGCTCTAGCGAAGGCGACAAAACCACACATGCTCATACAAATCCATGAATGAGACATATATGATTGCTCAGTTACTTTACTTAAGCAAGCTAAAGGTTGTATACAAAAACTGAACTGAATTTTAACTTGAAAATTTATTCAGCTTAGGATGAAATCGCTGAAGCTTCAGTTTTCTTCAGACAATACTGAAGCTTCAGGTTTTGAATCAATGTTCAGCATACCTAGTTCAACAATCAATCTTTTGAAAGTTGGCTCATCCAAAGGCTTGGTGAAGATATCACCAAGTTGATATCGAGTGGGAATGAAATGTAATTCAATATCCCTTTTAGGAATATGATCTCTGATAAAGTGATATCTGATATCAATATGCTTTGTTCTTGAGTGTAGAACTGGATTGTTTGACATTGCATTAACACTGTTGTTATCATAAAATATGGGTACATTTTCATATTCATAGTCAGTGAGTTGACTTTTCATCCATAAAATGTTGGCACGAGATCCATCAACAACTATATATTCAGCTTCAGCTAATGACATAGCAACAAATTGCTGCTTTTTAGCACTCCAGCACACAAGTTTTCCTCCTAGCAACTGACAAGCACCAGAGGTGCTTTTCCTGTCTATGTTGCAACCAACATAGTCAGAGTCTGAGTATCCTTTTAGACTAAAACCTGAACATTTTGGATACCACATACCAAGACTGGGAGTACCTTTTAGGTACCTAAAAATTCTCTTAACAACAATAAGGTGGGATTCCTTAGGATTTGCTTGGTATCTTGGACAGAGACAAGTTGAGAATTGAATGTCAGGTCTGCTTGCAGTTAGATACATTAGTGATCCAATCATACCTCTACACTGAGTTTCATTTATATCTTTGCCACTGAGATAAAGTCCTAAGTTGTTAGGGGGTTCCATTGGAGTTTTCACTGATAAACCATTTATGTCATACTTTTTCAGCAGATCCTTAACATATTTTTCTTGGTTGATTGAATTGCCTCTTTCAGATTGTTTAATCTGAAATCTGAGGAAGTAGGTGAGGACACCTATCATGCTCATTTCATATCTTTGAGTCATCAGTTTAGCAAAATGTTTGCATCATTTTATGCTAGTGGACCCAAAGATAATATCATCAACATAGATTTGAACCAGAATCACATCAGTTTGAGTTTTGTAGACAAACAGAGTGTTGTCTATCTTACCTCTAAACTTATGTTCGGCGAGAAAGGTTGAGAGAGTTTTATACCATGCTCTTGGAGCTTGTTTAAGTCCATAAAGGGCTTTGTATAGTTTGCATACATGGTTAGGGAACTCATTGCTCTCAAAACCTAGAGGTTGTTTGACATAAACTTCTTCGTTTAGTTTACCATTGAGGAATGCGCTTTTGACATCTATTTGATAAACAATGAAGTTCATGTATGTGGCAAATGCAAGAAAGATTCTTATTGCTTCAAGTCTTGCAACTGGAGCAAAGGTCTCATCATAATCTATGCTTTCTTGCTGATTGTAGCATTAAGCTACAAGTCTTGCCTTTTTTTTGATGACAATTCTAGTTTCATCCCTTTTGTTTTTGAAAACCTATTTTGAGCCAATTATGGTTTTGCGATAAGGTGCAGGAACTAATGTCCAGACTTTGAAACTGGTAAATTAGTTTAGTTCATCTTGCATGGCATCAACCCATCCAGGATGCTTTAGTGCTTCAAAGACTTTTTTAGGTTCTTCTTTAGGGAGAAAATCTACAAAGAGACATTCATGAGCTGAAGCAGCACTAAGTTGTTGGCCATGGTTCTTGTGAGCATTCTAGCCCCTGGATTTCCAATGATATTGACTAGCTCAATGTGTTTGTCCTGAGACCATCTGTATTGAGGAGCTGGAGTAACCACTCGTTGAATGAGTAGGGGTGGATTTGGGATTGAAATTATATCTTGGACTGAAGTATACTCTACATTTGGAGAAGACAAGTATTCAGAGATCTAAATGTATTTAGTGTTTGGGAGATTATTAATGATTTGTTCATCATTGTTGTGATTGAAATGTTCAGACAGATTATCATTAAAGATTTCATCAGTTTAAGCAGTTTGATCATTTTGATCAGTTTGACCATTTTGGTCGGATGAAACTTTAGTCTCAAGGACAACTAGTTTAGGACTTTCATAGGGTTATATGAAGGATACATCATTGTTGTTTGTTTGATATCTTTGAGAAGGCTCATAAGGATGAAGAAATTCATCAGGTGGATATCTTTTATTTTCAGCAATGTTGATGTTGTCAACTAAAGGTTTTGAGAATTTGATAGCATTAGGGCTTTCATCGAATGTGATGTGATAGGTTTCTTCAGTTTGCTATCTTCTAGTATTGAAGACTCTGAATGCCTTGGAAACAAGTGAGTATCTAAGAAGATAACCATCATAAGCTTTTTCATCAAATTTTCCTAAATGATCTTTATGATTGTGGATGTAAACTGGACATCCAAAGACATGAAGAAAATTGATGTTTTGGATTCTCTTACGAAAAATTTCATAACGATTTTTGAGATGTCTTTTCACAACAGTGGATCTGTTTTGAGTGTAGCATGCAGTGGCTACAGCTTCAGTCTAGTATTGTTTAGAAAAGACAGATCCTGAAAGCATTGTTCTTGCAGCTTCTATGAGGGTTCTATTTTTCCTTTCAGAAACACCAATGTGTTCAGGTGTGTAAGGATAGGAAAAGTTTTGAGAGATCCCTTTTTCATCACAGAAGTTGACAAGAATGCTATTCTCAAATTCAGTACCATTGTCAGTTCTGAGTTGTTTAACTTTGATATCATTTTGATTTTCAACTCTTTTGATGAAAGACATGATGGTTTCAGGTGCTTGACTTTTCTTCTTCAAGAAGTATACCCAGGTGTACCTTGAGTACTCATCAACAATGACAAGGGTGTACTTTTCATGGTTAATGGACCTAGGAGTTACAGGTCCAAATAAATCCATGTGAAGAAGATGAAGACATTTCTTGATAGAAGATGTCTGTTTTGTTTTGAAGCTGGCCCTATGATGCTTTCCCTTTTCACATGATGAACATGGTTTATCTTTTGAGTAGACAAGTAAGGGAATACCAATAACAAGATTTTGTTTTGCCAGTTTGTTGATTGTTTTAAAGTTTAGATGAGCAAGTCTTTTATGCCAAAGCCAATTGAGATTTTTAGAGGCTTTGGCAAAAAAGCAAGACTCTTGAGCAGTGGATGTCATGCAAAGAACATAAACATCTCTTACTCTTGGAGCAATCATTACAACTTCTTTGTTGGAGTTGAAGATTGTTCATCTTTTCTCATCGAACTGAATAATATATTTAGCATAACAGAGTTGACTGATGCTAATTAAATTATATTTAAGACCATCTACAAATGCTACCTTTGTGAAAACTATAACATTACATTTGATAGGGCCATACCCTTCAGTTGTGCATGTAGAGTCATCTCCAAACACCACTTTAGGTCCTAGTTGTTCCACATATTTGTGCAGGTAACTCTTGACACCAGTCATATGCCTTAAGCCTCTATTATCCAGGTACCAGATGGGCTTCCTGATGTCACACTTTCTCATTGAGATCTTTACCCATTCACCATTTCTAGCACTTTCTTTGCTGACAGCATCATTATCTTCAGCTAGAGCCATGAGCACTTTAACCTCCACCATCTCATTGTCATCTGATGATACTTCTTCTTCATCCCATTCATAGGCTTTAGCGATAAGACCTTTGTTCTTTACCATTGAGGCTTTGGAAGCTGAAGCACTTGAACTTAGAAGTGTCAGTTTAGCCTTGACTTTGTTGTATTTGGCTTCAAAGTCCTTGGTAAGCCTTAGTTTTGGTTTGTGCTGAGGGGAACTGAGAGATATTGATTGAAAGGGTGATTGATATGATGGAACTAAAGTCTTTGACTAACAATCTTTTGCAAAATGACCCTTCTTGCCACATTTGTGGCATTCAGTTTGGTCAGTTGCTTTTGCACTGCTGAACCTTTGAGTACCCTTTTTGAAGAATCTTTTAGACTTGGCCAAAAGACCTCTTGCTTGATATTCTTCTTCTAGGTCATTTAGGTACTCATGACTGCTTCTTGTATCCTCTTCATTATCAAGACTATCTTGAAAATCCTGTACAATAGAGGTAGAGAAGAAAGCAGTTGACAAAGGTGTTGCAGAGACAAGAGATTTGTTCTTTTCAGTCTCATAAATATTGTCTATTAGATTTTCTTCATATTTGAGTTTACTAAATAGAGAAGCAAGCTCAAAATCTTTCACATGATTTGTGTTTCTGAGACTTTGGCAGAAACTTAGCCACTTCTTTGGTAACCCATTTATAAAACCAGTATTTATTTTAAGCTTTGAAAAGTTAATGCCATCATTTACTAACTCATTCATCAAAGCTTTGTATCTGGTGAAATTTATGTTAGAGATTCACCTTCTTTGAATTTAAAGGTGTTATAGCACAACTTTAGGTCTATGACCCTACTTTCTTTCACATCAGAGGGGCCCTCGTGATATAGTATCAGGTCATCCCATGTTGATTTAGCAGTTAAGCAATTTATGAAAGAATTCATTTGGTCATCTGGAAGGATGGACATGCTGAGAATTTTGAGATGCTGATCTAAGTTAGCAGCCTTTCTCTCATCTGCAGTCCATTGTCCTTCTGGCTTCCTTTGACCAGCTACCATGGGAATAAAAGGACTGTTTTTGATGATATTTTCAAATTGAGGTTCAGTACCAATGATATGGCACATGAACCTCTTTTTCTAATTGGTGAAATTTTCCACCTCTAGTACAGAAGCGGCATTTAACTGTCTACCCCTGTATTTAAGAGTCCGTGGTACTTCTACTGCTTCCATTTGAGATGGATCCTGATTTTAAAAATCTTTGAGCCTTTTTATATCCTTTTTCAAGGTATTTATAAACTAGAAGGCTCTGATACCACCTGTTGGTCCTTTGGAATCTGATATAAGGTTTATCAAGTTTAACTAATCAGATTCCATAGCAACAAAGTGAGTTTTAAACAAATATATATGAACAATATAAAGAACAAGTTTAAAACACAGAAGTACTTTTCAATGTATAGACTTTTATTAGAATCAAATATAGAATCTAGGACACACCTTGCTTGCAGAATAAAAGGTGGTTAAATGAAAATTTGGGTGTTATCTCCTTCGAACATAAACTCTAGCCAAAGTTAAGAGAGTAAGAAAACAAACTACTTATGACTAAACTAAAGCTTTAGCTTTAGTAGCACAGTTCAGTTTGTTTGAGAGATAAATGAACTCTTCAATGTGTATCACATTAATTGGAAGAGATAAACATTTACTCTGGGAATATAGGCAAAGAGATTAGAGTTTACAAGTTAACCTAATACACATGTCAAGCATTAAATGGGTGGTTGAGCTACCATTTAATGTACATATGCTTTATAGTACCAGGTACAGTCTTTTAAGGAAAGTTGGTGTACTTCTATACCAACTTTAGAAGTAACATTTCCCAAGGAGATTGCTTTATTCGTTTTGACATAAAGAAATCTTTTTCCTGCCTTGTAAACCTTCTAGAAGTGAAACAACACGTTTTAACTTCTGTTAATGAGATAGACAACGTTTAGCTTGGAATTGTCAACCAAACTGAACTGAAGCTCTTTTCAAGAGTCCTTCTTCAGTTTTTGTACCGCTGCATACATTGAAGTGAAGATACTTCCCAATCTTCTAAGAACTTAAAGAGCAGACGCTGAAGAAGCTTCAGCGACTCAAGATGAAAGACTTTAGCTTGAGAAACACTTAGGGGATTTTATGTTTAAATCTACTGAAAGACTGAAGGGCTCAGGAACTGAACCTAACAAATTATCTTCATAAAAATAATATAACACTTATTTGACGTAATAATGCACTACTCCCTAGTTGATCTATTTAACCGATTACTTTGTCACCCTCGCTAGTGTAATGCTAAGTATTCCCCTATTCCGATTTCGAGTTGGTCAGAAACGCATCTATGTGACCATCTAAGTAAGGGCTTCTGAAAACGCTTCTCCTACCTAATAGTTCAATCATGCGCATTATATACTTACCTAGTTATCTTACCAAAACAGCTTCATTTAACTAGTCATGTTTCATTAGACGTCTATTCTAATGTAATATCTTATAACTAGTTTTCTAATGCCTAACATGTGAACCAATAACAAGAAACAATAGATCAAACTTAACAACTAGGTTTCATGCAATCATAAGCAAACACAATTAGATTTAGTCTAACTAACATGTTAACAAGAAGAAAAGAAAAGCAATTAATCAATCAATACATAAAAGCCCTAAGATCGTCTAGAATATCAACTCCTTAACTCTCCAAAGTTTCACACATAAATTATGAAAATAATGGGTTCGTATATATATTAAATAGCTCGTAACGGCATCAGGCTTTAGTTGCGACGCCGTCACCACATCGATCCTAAACTAGGGTTTTTTCCACCGCCATACTTGTGACGCGTTACCTTGTGCTTGTGATACCATCATGGACTTTTGGCGACGTCGTCTTTACAAACTGAGTCGTCACAAAACTTGATCAAAACTTCACATTCTAGGCACTTCTGGTGACCACGTTATGATGGTGGTCGCAAAGCTAAAAAGTTGTATTTTTGCCTTGGTTCTTCCCGAATCAATCTCAAATTATGTGTATTCCATCCAAGTGCTTCCTGAATGCTAATTACACCAAAAGAAAGGATTTAGTACAATAGTAGAGCATATTTGCATGATATTAGGGCTTAAATGACCCCAAAAAAGTGTATAAAATGACACCTCATCAGCCATCTAACCAATTAACTAATTAATTATATGATTAAGGCAAGAGGTTGGCTTATCATCCATGACAAGTATGCATGTAGTTGTCATAGATTACAATAGAAACAATTAACACAATTAATAAGCAAAAAAACTGAAAGATTAGTGACGCGTAAAACCCCTCGTTTTATACACGTAAAACACCGACCTAGGTTTTCTATAACAGATTTTAAGACACTTACATGGTTAATTTTATCTTGTAAAAAACGCCCTAAGGGCTGAATAAAATTTGGTTCAAGAAAAATACTAAAAACAATGTTTTTAGGTCAATTTTATGTTTTTTAGTGTAACCCATAACATCAAACAAAGACTCGTCATGACACTGTTGGGATTTAATGATCATATAACAATTATATTACGAGTAACACAGCGAAAAGTTATGCCATAGGGAACCGTTTGATGCGTATGGATTAAGTGATTAACACATAGTTTACTAACCTCTTGTTCTTGGTACGGTTGATCAAGCATGGATCTTGGACTTTTCTTGGTTTACACGAAACACTTTAACTACTAAAGTAAGTAGTCTCTATGGTTGCTCACACTACACGTCACAGTTGAACGCTATAATGCTAGTTCTTGTATCATGAACAAAACAACAAAGCATAAAATCGGTACCCTTGTGGTTTTGGTTTGTTGTCGATCGATTAATAAGAAGGAGAGGAAGAAAGATTTTGTTTTGAGTTTAGGTTATACAATGACCAATAATGAATCAAGTGATTCATATAATAGCCTAAACTAAACTTGGAATCCAAGTCAAACACAAACTCCCCACCTCCTTAAATTCAGCCGAATGTTCAAACACCTCCTTATGTTTCATTCATTTTAGGTTTGTAAAATATAACAAGTCCTTTACTTGTTAATTAAAAGTTTATTAGTTAGTTAAATCGTCTAACGGTTTAACTAACGACCGTTATTCATTTCATGAACTTTTAATTAATATAATTAATATACTTTACATATCTACCACACATATATTAATTACATTAATAAAACGTTCTCTCGGTGTATACGTGTGTGACCCCAATAGGCTCACGTATTTCTAGCTATATAAGTACCGATTATAATTTGAGCACTACCAATAAAGGTAAGTGTTCATAATCTTGTCTCTACCTACTTCGACTCCTATCAATATGATATTGTTTATTGCTCCCATATATACCACATTAAGTGCTTCTTCTGCTATAATGAGCAAAGAGGGCGAGAGAGAGTTACCTTGTCTAACACCCTCTCCATCTTAAATTCTTAGGTGGGGGTTCCATTGATAAGAACTGAAACATAAGCCTAATTCAAGCACATTGGGATCCACTTTCTCCATCTTTCAGTTAATGTATCTCATAATACAATCAAGGAATGACCAACTAAAGATATCAAAGACCTTTTAAAAATCCACTGTATGGAAAAATTTCCACTTTAAGAAGATTATCCTTGCTCTTCAGGCCACAAAGTAATTTCGTTTACAAAAAGAGGGTCACCCGCAATTTGATGCTATTTAAAGAGAGCCATTTGGAGTTCACTAAGAATGGCAGATGCGACCAAAGCAAGATTGTTGGCAAGGACTTTGGCGATGATTTTGTATCGACATAGAATTTTTCATATCTAACTATAATAAAGCACGTAATTGGTTTAACTATAAACATTCTTAGACCAGTTCAGGATCAATGATCCTCAACTAGGATTTGAACATAAAATAGCCTAAGTATAAATGAAGTCCCTGGACAAAAGAACATTTAGGTAGTCATCTTTAAAGTTCTTCAAAGATGAAAGAAAATCTCAACACTTTCTGAGGCGGAACCCAGTAACTAAAGTCTGAATGTGATAGAAGATAATGGAGTTAGCGAGTAATTATAATAACTCACTGACCCTCCCTTCATCTCCTCAACAAACTAAAGACATTGTGAACTTATATATTTAACAAAAATATAAAGTCTATGAAAGAATTGGGGGAACTTTCTTGAGAAGATAAGTGAAAGGTATATATCAAAGAAAGTTAATGAAGTGCAAAAGTTGATAAAAAAAGAAAAAATATCTTCAAAACTCTTTGCTAAAGTGAGATTGCACACTTTTAAAGAATAAAAACATTTAATGTCAACTGTAATATAGAGTTAGATGCTTGACACGTCTTCATTAACTCACGAGTATCCACTTTGGTCTTCACATATATAAAAAGAATGTTGTAAATGAGTAAATACTCACCTCGTACAAGTGATATATACACACGAATATATCGGCCCGCGCTCCATTGTGGGACGATTGGTAGGCGTCGTCGTTGTTGATAGCGGTGGTCGATGTTAGCCTATCAATATATAAACTTTCAAGTTTATTCCCAGAAGAACACTGAAAAACTCAGCAATTCAACATTACATAAATAAGACTAATATGTAAACTACTCGCATAAACCTCACAACATCGACAAAAGAAGATATAAAACATTCATAATAAGACGTGTATCGCAAGAGCCAAATTCAGATATTGGCCTAGCTAGTAATCAAAGAAAGGGTTGTTCTCGAACAACCTATCTGGACTGCTTCTATTCTTAGAAGCCCGCACACTTCTCTCATCCTTTTAGCTAATGTCGTAGATGATCCACCAAACTCGATTGGCACGTCACATTTATTTATCTATGCACAGCAAAAAGAACAAAGTCGTGTTACAAACTAACGCTGCAAGTTGACCCGACCACACCTAAAACTGCTGTTGTAGAAAACAAATGCAGCAGCCATAGCCAAACACCCCTTAAATTTGCACTTTCATATATTCACTCGGCCAAGTTTTTTGATTTATTTATCCATTAAGCATATATTTAACAAATATTTAGTGCATCCCATTTTTCTATACTTGGTTGTCTTGCTATAATAAACTTCAAAACTCAATGCGAAACACTGATGAATCTAATAAAATCAAAAGGACAAAAGTATATATATGATAAGAAATGATCTTGTAGATGCTTGTTCTTGTAACTAGAAATGAAGACGCAACGGACGATAGCACAATGAGTCTGCCTCTACAGTATCAGAGGTGCGGAGCTGCACATGTTTATATCCGGCAAAATTTAGTCACACGCCTATTAGTATTGTTAGACATCTTCTTATTTGGCAAGTCTAAATCAAAACTGAAATACTTGTATGTGCACATTTTTATGACGTGAGACATAAATATAAGAGTACCATAACAGGTCTTAATTCGGTGATATTCTCAGCGTCTTCCAACATACAAACTTGAGAAATTCCAGCATTATCCACCAAATGATCCACTGCGTCCACGCACCCATCTTTTATATAATAAAAGAATTACATCATTTCAGAGTGTTCTATCAAATTGAATCTTATGAATTAAAAAGTTGGACCAATCAGATGGCTGGATTTTGCCACGTAGACAAAATCGTGCATTCTGATTGGTCAATAAAAAGTCAAAATTGAATTAATTTTGTCAAGATTAAAAAATTTTGGTAAAGAATTTTGATGTAGAAAAAAATACATAAAATATGTGTAAAATTTACGAAAACAAAAACTTGAAAAAAGAGGAGGTATTTAAAAAAATTTAGTGGTTTAATTTTAATTTTAAATAAATTATATGAGTTAAGTGTAAATTTATAAATTTACAAATTATATCATAACTTTAAAAAATAAACAAATAACCCCTTAAACTTTATACCGCTAGACTTTATATTTTAAAATACAACAAACGCAAATACTTCTTACTTCAAACAAAGATTTAACATTATTTAATCATATATCAAATCTACCCCAAGACTTTTTAGTGAATTTTTCATTATCGGTATAAAATCATGTTGTACAACCGAATAGAAAAACGTCGAAGCACATAAATTATCGTATATAAAGAAAAAGAGTTTTCTAGCTATTCATTGATGGGTTTGAAAGAAATTACATTTTCTTTTCTTTTGGTTTAATACGTACTAAAATTATAACAATTGAATTTCTGAAAAAGTATTTATTTCATTGACATATTTTCTAAAGTGGAAGACAATGGTTCGAATATAACGAGGAGAAAATTAATCCCCTTGTGGCTTCGGAGGTTCACTTCAGCCGACTCCGGGCTACCTAAAAGAGTAGTTTCGCTAGGATTAGTTGGCTTACAATATCGAATCAAAAAACAGGTAAATCAAAAAATATATATATTACTAATTATCTTACTACGTAATTTATAAAAGATTTAATAAATTTATTCTCTTCATATAATTTCTATAATACTCTATACATAACTTATAAAACAGAAAAAATAAAAATTATATATATTTAAAAAAAAACATAATGCTTAAACCCCGTGCATGCACAGGCATTAAAACTAGTAATAAGTAGTAAAATTACATAATTAAATAATCGTATGAAGATAAAGTTTGAACAAATAATACATTTTCGATAACCCACTTAAAAGCACGTTGACTATGACCTGACCACCTTGTGTTCTCCTCCTACATCTTAAACTTTAAAACTTGAACTAATTGCATTGTAACAAAAGAAATAACGGTAGAAACCTAGAACTGAAGGTGATTGATATTAGCAAATTCTCCCAAGCTATTGTAGCCTAGACAAAAGTATTCAATTCCAGCCTTATGTACCCTGTATAGTGCAAGAAATAAGCTGTTGTGGTCAATCCTTTTAGCTAAACGTTCAAGAATTCTAGGAATCAGAAATACATACCCATATTCAATGGAATTTGTGTGACCTGGTATAAGTAATTTAGCCAAGGAATATGATAATGTGTTGGTTTGCATCTGATTCTCTAAGCGTAAGCGCACAATACAATATTTTAACATAAAGATTCGAGCTTTAAAGGAGCATAAAATATCTTTTCTAAAAAATTACATAGACCTGTTCAGCTTTAATCACCATTTACCATCATTTTTCAAACCCGATTGGGACGATATGTGTTATTCTGCCTCTTGACCCATCACACGCATTGTTTCAGCAGCAATAAGCTTTGCGATAGGAACTTTAGTTGCAAATAATTATAAAACGGTTAATCAAAAGAAACCACAACAGAGGGACTGAACAGCCCAAAAATTTAAGCATATCAGGAAGTAGTTGATTATAGCTATAGTGACCACAATGAAGCCTAGCCAAAATGCCAAGCAGCGGGGCACGGTTATATGTAGCAGGCTTAGTTTGCTCATAAATGTCTTCGTAGTCAGTAAAACTGTCAGCAACATCAAACCCACCAACAATAGCACCAACCAAAAGATTATGGTAACTTGTTTTTTTATTGAACCATGTTAATGCAGTCATCCTAATGCATCAGTTTCCTGTGACAACGCATCAGCCCCACATGTGGTGCTATAAATTTAGGCAGCGGGAGGCTCACCTAAAAATTTTGATGATAAATAAACTGTGAGAGTCTGAAATGAGGTATGATTAGACATGTAGCATGCTAAAAAGTGATAAAATTTACCATCCATAGCTCGGAAAATACCTTCAAAGTATGATCTTTGGTAAGCAATAAGAGGTCGAGAGATGTTTCTCTTTATTCAAGATTGGCGACCATGATCATTTTTTACGGCGTTGACTGATGGTAAATAATATCAAGAATAAAGAAATAGACCTAATTGGCATACTCAAATGTCTAGAAACTTGGAATAGAATCTACAGAATGATGTACATGCCCAAGTTAGTTCGAAAATACCAGTTATATTGACACCATAAAAAAGGTCAAATTTAAGATTTGACTGAAAGAAACACCCCCTCATCCCCTCTTTATAAATATATAAAAACTATGGGAATACTCTTTAGTGGTGGTTTTTATTTTCTTATCAAGTAGTCTCATCGTTGGCGAACTATAAATAATTTTTTGATTTAAAATACAAAAAATATACCCCAAAATCTGCTATAACTAAATAAAGTATTAGTATATCAGATATCAGGTATATTGTTAGTTTATGGATCCACACATATAACGCTCATCTGTTTAATAGTAACATGTTGTAGTTACTATAGATAAGTCAAGCAATATATCATCAGTAGCGGTTAATGATTCCGATACATATGTGTTTTTGAAAAAAAAGAGAACAGTAAGTACTAAACAATTTTCATGGCCACTTTTACTTAAAGCTCAAAGAATTTTATCATTTTTTCCATGGTTAGCAATGGATTTTTCGAAAACCTTTATTTCAGATAAAAAGGGTATTACTTTATCATATTCAAACAAAGATGAAGTCAAATATAAAGCAAATATTATATTTAGAAAGAGTGTTTCTTGCTATTAGTATTGTTGCTTTGGTTGTTGAAATCTTTGCTTACCCTTCCTTACCTAAATACGTAAAAATATCTTATTTTTCAAGAAAAAATAACTATATTACCTCATTCCTTACCTCCGTAGCTATTTTGACATGAACTCTTTTTCAGTCGCCTTATATATTAGAAGGGCTTCTGCTTGCTCTTCTTCTCGCTTTTTTTCCTACCGAAAGATAAGCCAAGACCACAAATTACATCAAACAATGAAAAGAAAATACAAAAACAAAACAATATAATTAAGAAGAATTGTTACAAACCTTGCCCTCTTTTGTCGAAAATAATTGACGTGTTGTTTAAACGACTATTAGGATGTGACAGTAACAAATGAGGCTCAGATCTACGTATACGATAGCGGTGCCAAACACCCAACATGGCTGTAATCACACTCTCGATGTGACCGCCGAGCCAAGATACGAGTGTGGATGAGCTACACATAGTAAACAGTAAATTATCATCATTGCATTAAACTGAACAAAAGTGTTGGTGTGTTTGGTGTGTTCTAATAAGCCATGGCTGCAATCATAGTTGCAAATGCTACCTTACTACATTTTTAGGTAGCAGTTACCATCTTAATTACCCAGCCAAGATACATATAAGCTTTTCAACATCTTTCCAAACATCGATTTTGCCTACATTTACATTTCATCATCACGACCTATTTAATAATTAAAGTCTCCCATAAACAAAGAAGCTCATACACGCCTTTATTTTTAGGAAATTATGGCATGTTAAAATACAGGCACTACGAAACAACGATAAATAAGATTAGCGTCTGCAAATATTGAAGCGATACCAAATACCCGCCATGGCTGTAACCACAATCTGGTTGCGGCTGCCTCGCCAAAGATACGGGGCCTGGCAAAATTACAGTTACACAAAATATAAGTGCATAAATTATAGTATAATACTTCCTTAGGCCATCAAAACAATGTCGTTTTGATTCATCATTTGATCAAATTCCTGAATACGTGCCAAACACCCAAATATGATAATTTAATTTCATAAAAATAAAAAAACTAATGAAGGGATAAAGGAATCAATGCAATAACCTTAATTTATCCTAACAATACAAGTAACCCCTAATCTCAAACAACAGAACCCATACCCCAAATTTCAAAACCCCCAGATCATATTCAACACAATCCAATAGGTAAAGTAAAAAACCCCAAATTATATAGCTCTTATGAATATGTCAGAAGTAAACAAAGATACAAAGGATGATGTTAAACCCTAATCCTAAATTAAACCACAACAATTAAAGCATACCCAAATGAACGATACCTGCAAAAATCAAAGGTTGTGAGATCTAAGTAAGAGAATACTTTTGTATTCTCTACACATTTGGGGTTGGTGATATGAAAAGTATTCTCAACACCATCATCAATTGCTACGTGAGAAAACCTTTGATGGTTTTTTGTTAACTGTGTGTGTGTGTGAGATCCAAGTAAGACAAAAAGATAATGGATCGGTTAGAATAGATCGGGTATATACGGGAGATAATAAATGTCCTAGGTCGGGTTGAGATAATAGATGCGCGGGTCGGGTGGCATGTCACGGGGATGAAGTTCCTTGTTTTTGTATAGTTCTATAACAAGCAAGATTACCCGCGCGTTGCTGCGGGGCGTTAATTTCTCGTGGGTTGTTGCGAGCCATTAATTTATTATTTATTTTTTTAAATTTTGTGCGGCTTTATTTTTTCGGTCTCATGTTTAATCGTTTGTTTTTTTTTTATATGGGCATATGTGTTGGGCCTGATGTTTAAAGATTTTTTTTTTTTTGCAATACGGGGTTTTTTTAAGTATAATTTTATGGGATTATGTGTGCCTTAAATGACAATCGCGCGTTACTATAGGGATTTTTTTTATTGTATTTTGTACGAGCTTATTTTTTCGGTCTCATGTTTAATAGTGCAGGTTTATTTTTTCGATGTCATGTTTTATAGTTTGTTTTTTTAATTTATATGGGTTTATGTCCCGCGCGTTGTTGCGGGGTGTTAAATTTTTTTTTTTTTTTTTTTTTTTTTTTTTTTTTTTTTTGCGATATTTGTACTTTTTTCGATTTCTATGTTTATTAAGTTTGTTTTTATGTTTATAATGGGGCTCATGTGGTTGGCCTCATGTTGTAAATGATTTTGTTTTTTTTTTGCTTTACGGGAATTTTTTGTATTTTTAATTTTAATTTATGAAGATTTGGGTAAAAAAAAATATGTGTTATATTTTTTGGGCTTATGGTTTTTTTAAGTTGTGGTAAATATGGACCACTGGTTTAATGGCAATTATTTAGGAGTTGTTCGTTTTGGGTTGGATACCTGTCGATTAATTTTTAAAGTTATTAGGTATCGAAATGTTTTTTTTGCGGGTGGTTAATTTTGGGTTAATTCTGAATTATCATTTCGATTTATCTTTTTTTGTAATAATTTTTTTTCCTTTTTAATTTTTGTGCTAAAACATTAATTTATAAAAAAAAAAAAAACCCAATTAGGGCCGGGGGCCCCAAAGAGAAAAAAAGGCCCAAAAAATAAAACTGGCCCAAAGTGAACAGCCCAAACAAAACGGTAAACTTGTAGCAAAATAGGGTGGGTGGAAACGACAACAAACAAACACATATTTGAGTTTTCCATGTGGGGGACACGGACTAATGGATTCCACAAAACTTTCATTTAAAAAAAAAATAAATAGACAAAAAATACCCCACGACACCAACCATTAAACACTCACCAAACATGTAAAACTCGATCGGGCAAAACGGGATTCACAAAATACGTTCATAAATAAAATTGAGTAATAAGAATGTCCCCCAAACTCATTATATAAAATTCCAATCCAAAAAAATAAAATAAAAAATCAATTACCCCTTCTCCAATATTCACATTTCCTTTTATTTCTTTTTATTTATTGTCCATCTCGGCTTTTGGCTCAACTTTTTTTAGGGGAGAAACTAAAAGGAACCCATTTTGTTGGTTTTTCTGTGTTCTTACGGATGCACCACGGAAAGGTACCACGTGCATTTCAAAGAATCTCATATTTGGAAGGTTTATCGGGTAGATTGTGTATTTTTGTTTATTGATTTTTGATACGGGAAACAAAGGGAGGTTTTTTAAACAGAATTTGTGAATCATCCTTTTTTTGTTATTTTCGAATATTATAGGGAGGGTGGGGTTTTGTTTACTAACAGATTATATTCATGGAAATGCGGTTTTAAATCCTTTTTTTAAAATGTTTGGTGGTTTGAGAATGTGGGTTTGGAGTATAGTAGTGGGTAGTTTTTGTTATGGAATATGGGAGGGGATGCGGAGGGGAGGGGGGATTTAGAGACTGGATGGAAAAAATGGGGTTGTTGGGATTGGGTATTTGGTTATTGGGGTATTTAATATCAGTCGTGGGTTCGTTCGGAGGTCTTGTTTCCTTTCCACTTTTGGTTCCATAGCCATTGCTTCTTGAAATGGTTTCAATAAGGTTTTTTAAAGACTAAGATGAAAAGGAAAAAAAAGGGCTTGGGGGCTCCGTGAAATGGGGACTGGGGAAAGTAAAAAGTCAACTGGGCCGGGGAACATTTGAACAAAATGGCATTAAAATATAATGAAACAGTGAAAAGGGGGAAGAAAACGGTTGTTCGGTTTTACTTGTCTCAAATGTGTTTAGGATTAAAAAAAGGGGAATTTATGAACGTTTAATTTTTAACTCCTCTCTACTACTTTAGGTACCCTAAACTCATTTCATGTGTTAATATAGTTGCTTGTTTTTAAAACACTTACCTTTGGTTTAGTGTTTTAAAAACTAGCGAGGAGATTAACTACCACAATCATATATTATCATTTCAAACCCAATTTTGGTGAATCCCACAAAACACTCATAGGGCAAGTTTCTTTGATTTAAATTTGCACTTAATAAACATTTTTTTAAAAAGCGATAAAAAAAATTTAAACCATTGTGTATTTCTCAAGTTACGTGAGGCTTTTGCGTGGTCTGGGGCCTGGGCTTAAGGCCTCACGCCCTTACGGGAGGTTCATGGGCGAGGTATAAGGCGGTTTTTTTTGTAAGGCGTGACTTAAAAGCGACGGCATAAAATATATGAAAATAATTTTATTAATTTTTATATTACTTTTATTTTTTCATATTTTTTTCAAATATATATCGGAGTTTTACAAAAAAGGGGTTGATCATTTCATAAAAAGATTAAATGTCACTAAAACTATTCTCTTAGCCATGGTTATTTCTTTTTTTAGTTCTATAAAAATTAAACAACGGTTTTTTGTATCCTAACAATTTGGGAATTTCAAAAAAGTTGGTTTTACGGATCACGTCTTATCGCGCCTTGGTCACATTCTTTTTTTTCACTTTCTCATCTTCCGACGTCCCGGCTTTTTTAAGGCCTTACGCCCTTTTGGTTTCTATTGCGTGTTGGTAGAGTCAACGTTCTTGCGTCTTTGTCGAGAGCCTTAGCGGGGGGACCGCCATTTGATTGTTTGCCTTATTTAAAAATACCCATAGGGAGGGGGGGGGAATTTTCTTGTTTAAAACTAATTTTGAAAAGGTTTTTTTAAGTTATAAAAACTGTTTAAATAGATAACAATCCAAATTTATTATTGAAAAAAATGCTTTTTTATAACAAACACAATTTTTCTTTATAGTTATAATACTTTAATGTAAACACTAAACAAATATATTGCTTTTAAATTGGTTTGTTTGCTTACAAATGGACCGGATGCACGTGATTTGGGAAATTTAGTGATATTAACGGAGGGGGAAATTGATCAGTGTGGTTTGCGGCAGTGGCAAATTATTTTGCGAATGATTAATATTGGTATATGTATTTTTGAGCATCGGTTTAAGTTGTTTTTTAGTATTTGAATAATGATTTTGGTCCTAATGGATAATTCTAATATTGTAAGGTGGCTTTTAACATTACGGTTCCTGATTGCGTGACGGCATATTTTTGTTTTAAATGGATTCTCTTAGGGAGTGTTAGGGGGTGGACAAAATGTTGCTCATTTAAAACAATAAACATGGTCTTTGGGGAAGGTTGCGGAGGGAGAACTTACCCTTCTGGTTTATATCCATACTTAGATTTTACCTGGTTACAAAAATCAAAACATCTACATTTGATTTTTTCTCTTTTTCACCTATGTCCAAACAACATTACATTTGATTGTTTTTTAAAAGAGATATAGGCTTGTTATCTACATTGTTTCATGTTACCCTAATTTACTATAGGGAAAGGGTCATACCAATAAATTGGGAAACGGTGGGCCAAATAACATAAGGGTAACATGAAACCAAAAAGATAAAAAATCAATGAGAGGCGAGTACATAATTGAACGTACAATAAGTGTGGGTTGTGGGGGGGGGGGGGGGGCGGAGGGGGACTTAAATTCAAAACTTGCTCAAATGAGAAACATCAAGTTTTTGGCATCGTTGCTGAAGACTTGATCATGTTTTTTGTAAGCTTTGAATCCGTGTCTTGTTCATATTTGTTAATCCCGCAGTGTTCCTTGTATTGTGTGCCATCAAAAGAAGAAAAAAATCAAAAAAATTCCCGAAAAATGCCACCCAGCCGCCAGCATTGTGCCCAGCCACCGGCTGAGTATCCTCATACCACTATCCAGCTGCCGTCATTGTGTCCAGTCGCTGGCTGAGCTAACCCGAAAACATACCCAAACTGTCGGCATCAACCCTTGCCGCCGGTACCAACCCCTCAAAAATATTCCCAGCCGCCAACATAGTTTCTAGCCGTTGGCACCGCCCTCTCAGACCACCATGTAGCCGCCAGCATCTATCCTAGCCGCTAGTTACCACCTTTCAGAAAACTTTCAAGCCGTCGGTTGATTTCCTAACCGCGAATAACTAATCGAAATTCGAAAAATCCATAAAAAATGTTATTATTTTTGTTTAAATTTAATTGATTTTAAACCCTTGTTATTTGTTTTGTCATTAGCTTTGCCTAGTTGCGTTTTGAACCCATATGCACACTAGATCATCGAGAGAAGAACCAATTAGCCCTATTTCTGATCCCGAGCATTTTATTCATCAAACAAAAAGAAAAACAAAAAAGAAACATCTATTTGTCTAGTTAGAAAATCATGAACCAAGAATCAAATATGCACCATTTCTTAACCTTTTTGAAGCGGAAGTCATTTATAATCCATTTCACGATCTACCTTTTCCTATGGCCTACAATCAACCCATGTGGGGAAATAACCGAGCCATAGCCCCCACTCTCGAGGCTGCTATCATTGCGGTTGACCTTGGAGATAATTTATGTCACACCCCGCCAAGGCGGAAACACGAGGCGTAACGTCATGGATATCATCACAACACAATGGTGTCGAAAATAGAGAAACTTTAAATGCATAAATGAGTCATGGGACACAATGTGTCATGATGATATCAATAATTCAAAACAAAACATCATCTTGTATTAATGAAAGGTGTCTCACCAATACAAGGAAAATAAATTCACGATCCTACTAAAACCAAAACATCCAACAAAGGTTCATGCAAACATAACAAATAAAGGAGCGAACTCCTATGCAACCCTAGCAGTCTCTTTCTAGCCACTTCGCCTAACCTCATGATGCTCACCTGAAAATGATGCTAAAATACATCAATACAATGGTTGGTGAGAGTCATAGGTTTAGGACACCAAATAAACCTTTAATTAAAATAATTTTGCCATGACTATCATAACGTATCATGGCAGAACAATTTAAGCTAGTTATCACATAAACTCTCAAACAATTCACAATCAATCATACCAGGACGGAACGTGTCCACGATCCACATAACAAACCTGGGGTAATCCATTACCCTCTGATCGGAACCATACAGAATGGAGTATTATTTCAACCCTCTAGTTAGATTTGGAATGAGTAGGGTCACTACCCTCCAACCGGACTCACACAGATATGGGATCTTATTTCAATCCTCCAATTATATTTGGAATAGGTAGAAGCACTACCCTCTAACCGGAACCACACATAAATGGGATCTTATTTCAATCCTCTAATTAGATTTGGAATAGGTAGAAGCACTACCCTCTAACCAGAACCACAGAGAAATCATAACAACATTAAGCATACTACATATGATAACCACATAAACGTTCATGCCTCAAGTAAAACCAAATAATAGCAGCGATTTAACACATTCAAAACATCTTTGCATCATTTCCATCCTAATGTAAAAACATTTAAAAGTGTGACTATGAAACTCACCTGATGCTTAGCTTCCAAAAGATCCAACAAAACTTCACAAAATTTCACGAACAATCTAAACAATTAAACACATTATTAGCTATCATCAATTCGGCATTCAACCCAATATGATGTAACCTCAACTATGATGGATACATAGGCTATCTATCATAGTCCTAGAATCATTTAAAACCTTTACCCATTCTTACATATTTCATTTATACTTAAATGCTACTCCTTAAACTTTCTGGTTTTAAGCAGAATTTTACTCTTACTTGCGCGCCCTAAACGCACTACTTAAACACTCCCATAATTCAAACCAAAATTCACCATGCTACATATATGTCCTATGAACCTTTCATAGCTCTCCCAAAGTCACTACCCTTTTATAAATACCCCTTAGAAACTCATTAATCCAAAGTGTTTAAAATTCGTCCAGAATCTGACCTTCTAAAACTATGGCATTAATTACCCAACTTAGACCTCACTATGACCTTAGCCTAAACTCAGAGAACACGCAAAATATATGAGCTAACTTCCACGTGACTTAGAGCCTCTAACTCAATGTCTAAGTATTTTTAGAAAAATAGAAACCAAAACTGAAATTCGTCACTGTTTTACACACTGATTTTGTAATGACCATTTGACCTACTTTCCGACCATAAAAACTTATGAGGCTGACTTTTCTAGAAAGTAGACTCCCTGAGGTTATCTCCAGTATGTTGTAAATTATTTATTTGATCTTTTATAACCAAGTTATGCTCGTTAGAAAACTGCCTAACTTTCTACAGTGAATTAAACATCTAATTCGAGTGATCTAAGCCCTAACGCATGATCATATCGCTAATTTAATTAATCTAATGATTAAACTAACATTATTATATCATAAACTTTCTGGATATTACTAACCCTAATTTATAAAACTTAATTTAAACCCTAATCCATCATAATTAAGTTACTAGAATTATAAACAAACTATAATTAAAAGATCGGATCGTACCTTAGTGAAACCCTAAAAAAAATTCGTCTTCTCTCTTCCTTCTCCTTATGGCCGGTCGAACTAGGGTATGGGGAGGGAAGGGATTCATGAATTATATATATAGGCCTCCCTAGATGTGTTTTAGTTTGAGTCTAATTAGTTTTAGATTAGATTAGGACTTAATTATATCTTTTTTTTTCTTTTACCCTATTCGGCCGAATAAATAAATATATATATTATTATTTTATTTTATTTTATTAATTATATATTTACAATTAAAACCTTAAGTTTTTGTAAAAATATTTACTTATTTGACTAAACCTTTTTGCATAAACGCAGTTTACTATCTTTCTAATAATAACTTTTCATTTCTAACCTAACTTTCCAAAAATAGAAATTTTACATTTTCTTAATCTAACACTTAAAAGCTAAACCTATCTTAGATAACTAACACGAAATACGTATACGTATATATACTTACATAATTAACTCGCAAATGCTTAATTATAAAAAAAATTATTTCCTTGTCATTAAAAATGAACGAAATGAACTCCACAAATTTTCCCATCATTCCTAATCTCATTGAGATGATCACACTCAATAGATTGGTTACCAATACCTCATAAACACATAAAAACACATATAAACACATAGAATCACATAAACCATACTTTGCAACAGACACATAAGTCAACACTAACGGTTTGACTAACCTGCTCAAGTCATGGTTGTCACATTATCCCCTCCTTAGAGGAAATCTCGTCCCGAGATTTAACTAGCCAATGTATCAGCACGATCAACAAACAACTGAGGATACTTAGACTTCATATAATCCTCGCATTCCCAAGTAAACTCAGGGCCACGCTTAGAATTCCAACGAACCTTTACTAACGCTATCTTACTACGCTTTAAACTCTTAACTTCACGATTCAAAATCTCTACAGGCTCCTCAACAAAATGAAGAGTTTTGTCAACCTTTATCTCATCTAATGGCACATGCAAACTAGCATCTGCCAAACATTTCTTCAA